>JAZGTK010000085.1:0-89479 GCA_036877625.1 Ambastaia sidthimunki | reverse complement strand
TATATATATTTATAAAACTCTTCTGATGCCAGTTACTGTGTATTTAAGCATTGAGAACAAGCAGACAGAGGCGTCTGACAGTATACTCAGAATACTTCAGAGAGCGGTGCACGCCATGAGCGTATTTCTCAAAGATTTTAAAGATGCGCATAAACTTTGTTGTAGACAATGCTGTGGCTTCAGGGATCACATACTGTACCGTGAGTGGTATGCTGGGATCACCTGGAAACAAGAGTGCTCAAGGCACGCTCCTTTGGCAAGCCTACGGCAAAGAAGACACGCATGTACAGCCATGGAGGTACATCACCCAACAAAAACTGCCTCTTTAAATTTTGAGGGTAAACACTTTTGTGTGCTTTCTTACTCACACACACTTAATCACACACTCGCATCTGTGGTTCATGGGGACTCTCCACGAGCACATGATTTTTATAATGAGTTAATCAAACTGTCTATGCCCCTCCCATAACCCCACACCCTATCCTAACCCTCAAAGCAAACAAATTATTTTGTTTATTTAAACAGAAACACAATTTAGTATGTTTTTAAGCCATTTGGTATATGAGAAGACAGGGAGTGTCCTCGTAAACCATGTTTATGTCATTTTACACGTCATTATACATATTTGTGTCCTCATAAACCACATATACTAGTACACACACACAATCTCTGAGGAGCAATAAGTCTTAAAAGTCATTCTTAATTGGGATTTGTAGCCCATAATAGATTGTCACATGATATACGCCACCTGCCTAGTGAAATTCAGCCTATGAAAATACATCTATGAAATAAAGGCTGACCAGGAATTTCTTTTTTTGGTGTGATCATTTAAACACATGGAGTAATAAAATGCTCTACTGTATTAAAAAAGTTATTGGAGTAACAATTCTGTCATCATTTACTCACTCTCATGCTGATCTAACCGGTGTGACCTGTATTTTGTTTTTCACAAACCGAAAAGATTCTGAAATATTTTAGAACTTTGTTTCATGTAATAAAAGTGAATACAAACAAACAAATCATTTTTTCATGTGCCAATGAATGACTTCACAAAGAGCCACCGTAAACTTCAGTAAATAGGGAATAGCCCCAGTCCTTATTCACTTTCATTATTTATAAATGAGTGGGAGGGTATTTTCGTCACTTTTCTTCTGTGGAACACAAAAGCTAAAAAGGAAATAATGACAGAATTCTCCTTATTGAGTGACCTGTTAACTGTGTAACTGTATTTAACTGTATTGAACTGTGTAAGCTAGTAGGCTGTTGGCAAAGTACAGCAAAATATCTAAGCTATTAGATTTTAACTGTTAACTCACCTTACTACTGAAGATACAACACAAAAAAACAGTTTATCAAGTTACAAGCATATTGTATTGCATTTAGGCTGTGTGTGTGTGTGTGTGTGTGTGTGTGTTTTAAGATTTAAACTTTTTAAAGATACAATTTCTTACAGCTATGAATGTATTTTGTCATATACCAGGTACACAAGTTCATAAAACTCTTTTAGAAAATCTTAAGATAAAGCTGACTACATGTATTTTGTATCTGATTAGACCTTACTATGCAAAAGAATACAGCATTTATTTACATTTTACTAATTAAAGAACTAACAAAACACCTGCAAAATTTGCCCATATAAGCGAAGAAGGATGTTTCGTGGTTCTTCTCCAAGACTTGGTTGATGTTCTGGCAAAGAACAGAGGAATAATTTGTTGCTGAGACCTCCCCTGAAACAAAAACACACACATGTACAATGAAAAACTTATCACAATCAAAAAGTAGCTTTGGTCAAGTAGCTTTAGTTCCTACATTAATAAAAACTGGGCTGTAAGAATAAATCTTTGAATGGTAATATTTGCTGTGTCTCAAAACCTTGTGAGCTGCCTACCTAAAAAACAAGACGCATGCACAAAAAATGCTGGTTGGATAGACAGCATATTTAGTTCAAGACACATCTATAGGAATCCGAGACACTTATTACAATAATGTTGAGCAATCCTTCATTATCTTGTGACCCAAGTCAGCAAACACATGCTGTACAGTAAGCAAATGTGTCATCTTAAGAAAGTAAACATCTTTAGGCATTTTCATAACGTGTTTAATACTAAAATCCATAAGAAAAGCAGACGGGCTACAGATCAAAATACCTGATGATAGAGATTTGAAAATCATCCTCATCTATGGACTTCCAGGCTCCGTGAAGGAATTCTTTACACCATAGATACGCCTTATGCTTTGTCTGATGGTCGGGCTCATCCGCTCGAATAATGTCTTTGCAGTCGGCACCGTTATCTGGCTGGACCTCGAGTGCATTTTCATTTACCAATAAACCCAGAGACATTGAAGGCGAGGAAGACACGCCGTTAACAAATTTAGTCTTCATGTTTGCTGTTTGTTATTGTTATGAATACAAAATACCCTAAAATAAATGCAGTCACGGACTATCTTTAAAACGTTATATGCCAGATGGAAGCAAGTATATAATAATAGGTTTATTATGGTCAAAACGAAACGGTGTCTGTACTTCTACACGCACGACTGAAACAGTCTCTGATGCATTTGTTCGTGCGCACTTAAAGTTGAACTTGCAGGGTTTAACCTCACGTCACCGACCACGCCCATTGCGCTCTCTGATTGGACAACCGAGTCACGTCCCTCTCAATCCAAACTGGTTGTACGACAACCGTATTAATTTATTTATAAGAAATGTAGATTAATATCAACAACAGTCTTTTTAGATTTACGTGTATAAACATATAAAGCCATCTGTTATAATTTGGTTATTTTAATTAAACGTTCATTTTCTCGTTCTAATGTGCATAGTTTCTTACTGTCGTTTTCTTACTGTTTTTTATTAAGGATTAATAAAATAAAAGTTAAAGCACGTCTTCATTTCTTATACTCTGGGCTTCTTGGTTAGGACGTGTCCGACCTACTTGTAAATCGTGTGATCCGCTATTGAGGCAGGTCTGTGGTCCTCTGCAGTCACATGACAGGAACTACTGAGTCATCAACACAACCACGTGTGACGAGTAACGTCCCACCGCCATTTGGTTTGATAGAAATAGCAACAAAAAACTAGTACGATAAGAAATACGATAAGTACGTTATCAAATGTCCTATTGATCTGGTCAATCTGATCACGTCATACTTAATAAAAATGCACTTATGGTGGGCAAAATGTAATTTTTTTAAACAACGCAACACATTGAACACTAACCTGTTTGAATCAGGAAAATTCAAATAAAAACCTGTAGGCAAATAATTTCTTAATGAGATATATATTTGCCTTCTTAGGAAGTGCTACCAATAAGACTGCTGTCCTTTGACACATTACTTTTTTCCAAATGTGTGATGTAAGCCTGTAACTATGGAACATACAATTAAACTACAATGTAACATAACATAAACGTGAATGGCTTTGCTACTATATAATTTAACTACACCTGATAAATAATGACAACATTAGACAAAAGTATCTTGAAAATGAGTTTTATAGTTTTCAAGTACTTAAAACAGTTAAATAAAAACAAGACCCAGTATATACAGAGTGAACAGTATGCCCCCAGATTATGTATACATCCTACATTGTTACTGTCATGGTGCTTTTAAGAGTCAATTTGTAAGATTGAGACCATGTGTTTGGTGATCATTAGAATAAGAAGCTGAAACTTGTTGAAGCCCACTGATTAAAGACCTCTGACACAAAATGTAAAGTAAATAATGAAAGATAGGTAAAATAAAGAGACAAATCAAAATAGCCTAACATGGCAGCTGCCTACATATAGAGTGAACAACGAAAACTCAACTGCTTTAAATACCATATTTTTTTCCTTTTCAATGTTTAGGCAGAGCACAGAATGCACACAAAGTCACAAAACCAATTAGATGCAATACCACAATGATCAAGATTCAAATTATGGATGACATTTCAGCACTTTTTTCTTGAGGACTTCATTCACAGGCACACTCATCTAAAAACTTCCAGGGTCACACAAAAAGGTCTGACGTTCACAGAATAGTAACTCAATCGTCCAATATTGTAATGGACCAGCACCAGGGCCACTACAATGAGCACCATGGCCTTCCACGGCCAACACATCAGACACATGATTAAAAAGGATTATGATACAAAAAAATTCAAGTGGAGAGATTTTTATAAATTTGTTTAGTATTTTGTCAACACTCTTCTGTACATTGTTTGCTCAAGCATTTCAACAATTCTCAAGCAATTTCAACAGATCAAGCTGAAAGGAGACGGTCACATGACTCTTTGGGGCATGGGAACACTGTTGTTTAGTATAAAGTATCAACCTTTTGGGGTGAAACCATGCATATGTTTCCCAAGTGGACAAACACCTTGCAATCATCCTAAAAAGCCAAAAGGTTTATGGAATAAAACAGCTAAGCTGGACAGATTTCTGACAAACATCTGCACATTATCAGACTTGGATAGAATTTATACACAACCTGTACATTTTCTACAATATTTATAATCATGGTGAGGAAACAAAGAAGTGAAGTCACTAAAATGTAAAGAAAGATATTTCCCATGGTTTAATTGTACATTTGTATTTTCTATTTAAATTACACAGTTCATATGAATATGATTGAAACAACGGATATTTACACAGCTTATGCATTGAGTCTTAGGGACTGATCTTCTCTTCTTCTGGAGGAAATGTCAATGTCTATGGAATCTTTGCCCACGATGAGACGTAGGCGTTTTGCTGGTGGGAGTGGGATAAAGTCATCCTCGTTATCAAAGTAGTCCTCTTCTTCATCCTCAGAAGACAATGACTCTGCGTCCATGTCCTGACCTACCTGATTCTCATCCCCTGCTTCTCTCTTCACTAACCCCAAGGTGACATCCTCCGGGTAAGCCCGATGCAAACCTGTGCCATCTTCCTCCCGTTTCAGCTGAATCTTGAGCTTGGTGGAGCTGCCGTGGGAACTGTGGTTGAAGCCGTTGTTCAGTTTGGCCACATACGAGTTGCTCCTGTCCATTTCGTGATCTTTGCTGAACTTGATGCTGATTTTGGAGGAGCTTGATGAGTTGGTCTCTCTGGGCTCGTTTTTACTGCTGCTGCTGTCCCGACGCCGGCGTAGTGTTATCTTGGGGATGCCTGAGTTGTTCTGCAGAATCAGCTGAGCATCGTAGCGTGTGATTCTGCGCTTTTTCTTGCCCTTGCCTCTGCGAAGGGCCTTGCTGCTTTTAGCCGAGCCGTTGTAGTGCTGGTGACGACCTGGAAGGCCGAGTACCACCTTCCCACAGTCAGCTACATCCGCGGGCCGAACCGCATGCCGCAGGTCAGGCATGCCTTCATGGAGAAAGGGATCACTGTAGGAGCCAGAGTCTTCCTGTTTTACTGTCCTCCTGCGTCTGGGACACGTCCCTTTCTTGGGACAGCTAATCTCTAAACTAGGCGTATTTATCTGGTGCCCGGGCGTCACAGAGATGGGGTCTCCAGGCTCTGTCTTAAAGACCACACCACCATGACCCGTGGCTGGGCTAGACGGCTCACTTAATGCCTGCATACTTCCATCAGCCTCTTGAGCACCAAGAGAGGTCCTAGTGGACCTACGAGTTCTGTAAGGGCAATGTACGCTATCCTTGCATGGGGAAGCCCCCTTTGAAGACGTCTGATTGTTTTCTGATGGTCGTTCAACACCACCTTTGCCTCCAGAGCCCTGAGCAGAACAATGTCTTTCCCTCATCTGCTCCTTCAGGTTTCCACCAGCACTCACTCTGGAGGAGACATTTGTCCATACGTTTTGACAACGTCTTTTTCCTTTAGGCAAAGTTTGTGTGGGCTTTGATTTGTGTCTCTTTGGTAAACTCAAAATATTCTCTTGACTTCGTTTTGAGGATGAGGTAGAAGAAGGAGTGCTTGACAGGGTTTGCCTGGTTACTGCTTTAGCTTCTCCAGGCTTTTTGACACAGGACTGTGACGCCCTCTTTCTTAATGCTGGAGAAACACAGAGTGAAAAGAAACGATAAGTTTACAACATTCTCAGCATCTGACCCAAACCAATACTGCATGTCTCTTACATGTTTGTACAGTGGTTGGTTCCTGAGAGTCTGCCTCTGCGTTGGAGCTGACAGACTGGCTGTCAGAGTTCCGGCAGTTTTCCCCCAGCTTTTTCAGTCTGTTCAGACGCTTGTCTGTTTCTCTAAGGCCATACTTGCTATTGATCACTGGAGTCTCCACAGGCAACCCAGCCTTCGACTTAAAAGCGCCAGTGCCGCGTCTGAAACAATCACAACAGAGCAAATATTTAATGTTTGGACTACTCAGCCAAGCATTCTTTCAATAGAACAGCATAATAATATTGTTTACAAAATAATCTTCTCTTGCAAAACGCTGTTATAGTTACTCATTTCTAATAGCTGATTTAAAGAAACATTAGAAACTCAAAGCATGCAACACGATACCTTTCACAAGTATAGCATTCACAGAATTCATTGTTTTCGCCAAAGAAACCATCTCCATAGTAACAGGAGATCTCTTCCCCTGGTTCAATGTCCCGCAGAACCTTCACACAGGCAGTATCTCGACCTGTTGACACAAACTGCAACAAGCGTTCACATCAGCGATTTAATTTCCTGCTTTTTAGTTAATCATCAAGTAAACTTTCATAGAAAGCAAACACACACTCACCTTGCAGTTTGGCCGGCAATCTGCAGCAAAACAAACAAACAAACAAAAACACAACAAAATTTACTATAAAACATACCTGGGATTAACTGCGTATTTTATTGGTCACATGCATGAAAAAATTGACGTGAAATACCATGATTAATAAAAGCCGCTGGTCCCAGCCACAGCTGCGCGCAGTTTTTGCGTGTAGAGTACATGACACTAAAATCATTCTCTCCATGTCGAAGCAACATCCTCTCTTCACTGGGAGACAACTCAGCAATGCAGCCCACAAGATGCTCGATTTTATCATTCCTCTTCCTGTAACGTAACAAAGAAAAATATTGGATGAAAACAAGCATTATAATTTAGTCAATGATTAGATCACACCAGACGCTAACTCACCAATCTTTTGTTGCTACAATTTTGGCTCCATTTTGCTCTGAGGAGTAGCGATTGCAAGGTAGAATCTCAAACCCACTGTCTGAAGCAAACATGCGTAGGTAAACAAACACCTGCCAAAATAAATAAGATATTATAGGTCACTATTCAGCATAAACCACAAACTGATAACTTTGAAAATGTTTGTGGTTGTATAAATTACATGCGCTTTAAAGAGCTTTTCTTGGGACTTGGTTTTGTTTAGAAAGTGATGTCTTGTCCAGTCGCCCGAAGTCAGAGCTTGAAACGCTTTCTCCAGGTTGTCATGCTTTTTGAATTGCTCGATCACCTCCCTCAGCTCACTCTGCCGACCCTTGATTGGTCGAAACCTAAAAAAGGAGCACCAAATCAACATGAAAGACAAGTCTCATGACCACAGGGGATTTTTTTATTGAATCCACTAAACCATCCTTGTGCATCTAAGGTAGACAAACCTGGTGTTCATCTTGTGGGTCTGGAAGCCAAGGTAAGGGTCCAAGATCAAACTGGTGCTTAGATCATCATACTCACACAGCTCCTTGGCAGTCATTCCTGAAGAAGGAACATGGCGCCTTTCTGCCTCTGGGGGCGCCCCTCCACAACCTGTTTGTGTAGTATTAACAATAAAACCTGAGTTACTTAGGACAGGGATAAGATTTTCATAAGTAGTCAAGTAGTTGGAAATATTAAATAAACTCTGTGACTGGGAGCAAGAGCTACTTTGTTTTTCCAGCCTGCAAGGGACTTACGTCGACTGCATCTTCTGCCATTTGGGGAGCCCTTGCTTTGACGCAGGTGGGCTCTCTGTGTGTTTTGCAGCCTGGACTTGCTTACGGGCTGATTACTGGAGAACCTGCTGCCATGTCTCCTGCCATTCAGCACCATGTTCTTGGATTCTCCCATCTACTTCATACCAGCTGGCTGTCTGGAGAAGGCGCATTGAGCTTCTGTGTGCTTGTGAGAAACCATTCAACAAGGAGACGGCAGAAACAACTGGGCTGAAGCCTGATTTGCTGTCTTATCTGCCAAAATCAGGGTGCGCCAAATCAAATCTTACTTGTCGATGTTGCTTCACCTGTGTAAACACGATTTTTTTGCAAATTACACATGATCAAACTTTTTTAACTTCAAAGCCAAAAATGAATGTGTTAAGCCCTTATAATGTGCCAATAAAATGTTTATACTTTTGCAATAATTGACTGATGACCAGCATTGCATTGAAAAATCCTGAACCGTTTTGTCTCAGCCGCTGGTTAACTTTTCATGCATTATTAAGTATAGAGCGCCACCCCCTGAGTCCTTGTGAAATGTTTAAGAAGCTGCTTTTAATTACACTACAAAGCTAAAATGTACAATCTGGTTAATAAACTCACAACCACTGATACTGCATATTTTTAATATCATGCATGTAATATGATTGACAGCCGGCATCAGTATAATTTATGTTCCACCTTGGCCACACACTCCCATCCAAACGTGTGCATTTAAATCCCAACACTAGCGATTTAAACTAGTCGATTGAAGTTTAAGCACCATCTGAGTGTCTAACTAATACATTAACCAAGCTAATGTAATTTATTGTCTTTAAAGTGTTACAGTGAGTGAGTTATGTCCCTTTTAGTGTGACTAACGGCCCATATTAGCAGTTAAAGTAAACACTCTGTAAATGCTAACTAGCTTAGCATCAGCTAAGAATACAATGAGGCTTGTCGAACCGGCTGACCACAAATCTGTAAAATAGTGACCCTGTCCAACCATTCAGTATTTGAATTACTAAGTTTAGAGCAGTGTTACAGCCAAGAAGTTTGAGTACTAACAATAGTTTTCCATAGCATTATATTAACTGTCAAAAACGAGTATCGCACCGGGCCTAATGTGCAGCTAACTGCGAGACTGCTAGCCGACACCCGGAAAGGGAGTGATCACACTTACCACATCTGCATAATACTTAAAACACTTACTTGCTTCTCTTCTGCTTCAACGCTTGTCCATCGCCAAAGTCCAATGCCCTCAAAAACACAACAAAAACATCAACACTGCCAAAAAACTGTCCGAATTTTTTACATTAAAATTCAAGATGGCGCCCGGAGATCAACAGAGACGACAGGACAACCAAGCTGCCTCGGAAAGAAATAGACCTAAATTGTTTATATTATCCGCTGTAATTTGACGATCGATCCATCTGTCCACTTATAAAACTGTCCAAATAACGCTGTCCCACAAGGAGAATGTAGCTGGGTGTTGGTCAAACGCTATAAACGCCTCGGCAAACTCAGATGTATACAAAGGCAGCGTTGTTGTTATTCCCCTTTAAATGTGCACTTGCGGCTCGGTGCGCTTGTGTTTCCGTAGAGCGGCAACAGCATCCAGCCGCACCATAGCCTCTCACAAACTCGCACTTTTCTTCACGCTCTTTTCCAGCTTTTACTTTTCCATCAACAACTGCTGGAAGAAGCAACGTGTCATGATATCGAATGGTGAAAAACAGTATTTGTAATAATATCGTATATATGAACAGCAAATGACAAGGCCGCTTGCCCCACATGTAGATCAAGAAAAAGCGGTTTGAAAATAAAGGGAACGCATACAGTAAAAACCACAATGTATGATTATTGGTCTGTATTTTAAATTATTTTAATATACTTAAGAATGAATATTACAGTAGGCAAATATTATTTTGTTGCGTTCTTTATCTTTTTTTTTACGCACTTACATACAATTCACTTTATCTTAATGAAAATACATATTTAATGCGCGTTGTGCATTACCTGTGTCTGGATCTATTGCTGTGTATCATGCAGTTTTAAGACTGTGAAATGTTTTTCAGGTATAACGTGTTTTGAAAACCAGTCATGTTCGGGTAAGGATAAAAATGTGGCGATGGAGAAATTTGTCAAAAACATATTTTTGCCACTAGATGCTCAACTCGTGACGACCTAATTCGAAAAGCACATAGAGTCTGTCCTCGGATCAGCTTTTTCAACCCAAGCCTCCTTTGAATCAGTGAGGGAACGTCTGTAGCGCTGTTCTCGGATCAGTCATAAACACGCTAGGCGGTGGCACGCATATTGATGACGTCACTCACCCAGAAACAACAACACAACAGCCTCTCACAGGGATTCTCAGCAAAGCTTAGCCGCTTACTTACCATTGAATGTGCTGATTATTTCACAGTCACTAAAACGCTCTTTTTAAATGAAGACATCAGTCTGATCGTCACGGTATAGTTTGAGGTAAATGACATATTTTGATAGAGGAAAATATTTCAGTTATCGGTAAATATATGTCAGGCCGCGGCGACGCTAACGATGCGTTGCTAGTAGTCCCAAAACTTTTTTCTGATTTTGCTTTTAAATATAATCACACGCTATATTTTCACCACCAGCGTCTTCAAACAACAATGTGCTAACTTAACTTACTGAGAAATGTCAATGTAACATCTCAGGAACCTGCTTGTTAAAGGTAAGAGCAACCATTGACTGAGCGTTTCCATAAATGATTCTGTTATATTTATTTGTGTCTTTTATTAATTTGGTTTGGAATACCAGTGAAAATCGCAGACATCAAAATATATAGCAGTTAAGTTTATATTACACGTTCTGGCTAGTTTGCAGATTGCAAATGATGTTTTCTTTCTCTTGAAGGTGCAGTGAAGTCTCTCAGTAAGAGAAAGTGCCAAAAGTATGATATTAAAGAAGATTTAACCCGAAACTATTCACGAACATGCCTCAAAGGAAGAGAGCCCTTGTTCCCATTAGTGCGAGGAGAAGGGTTAAAACTGATGAAGATTACTTCCCTTTCAATTCACTACCAGTGGAATGTCAACTTCACATTTTCTCATTCCTTAGTGAGGTGGACAAATGCAACTCTGCGCTTGTGTGTGTAAGCTGGAGTTGTTTGGTACGCTCTGGGAAGCTGTGGAGAGTCGCTGATTATTCTCGCCGTGGGGTGTTTCATCTTGGCCAAGAGGGCCTGCTCGTTTCCAACAGAGAGTTTGAGCGCTGGAAGTCTTGGGTTCATCATTACACCCATCATCTTATATCTCGTGGTGCTAGCTTGCTCACTCTTAAGGCCAGTTTTGATCTAGGGGATGAGTACAATAAGTGGGGAGAACTTCTCTCCCACCTTCTGGAGAACATCCATTGTCGAGATCTCAGTCATTTGGACTTGAACTGGACCTTCACACTGCTGGAACCTCTTGACCTTCGTGTCCACACCAGCTCAAGTTCTCATCAAGACAACATTACCAAGATGGACCAAGTCAATAACTTCCAAATCCTTCTTTCCAGACTTGTGCATAGCTGCCCCAGGATAACCAAAATGCGGCTGCACTTCGACTGGTCTGAGACCTCAGTTGCACTGATTACTCAATTTCAACACCTCCGTATCCTAGAACTGAAGTACTTTTGGGTATTTAAAGGGGTCAGCCCGAACACTTTACAGACTCTGACAAAATCGCTGCCTAATCTTAAGTCTCTCACACTCCATGTTCTTGTACCCCTACGGAATTTAGGCATCTCTTACACCCTCGAATCATTGTCTCTTGAGTTTTTGGATGTGTCGCCTAGTCGTGGTCTGGTCTTCTCCTGCCTCAACCTCCCAGCACTGCGAGAGCTGCGAGCGAAGAAGATTGTTCGGGGGATAACTCTGGACCGTCGAACCCGTCTTCGAATACAGAGCAGGTGGCCTTGCCTGTATCAGGTCTTACGTGAAGGAACACCCAAACTACAGGCCCTTAACAATGAAAGACTCCTTCCAAATTGGAAAGAGCAAAATTACAGGGAGTTGACCTCAATCCTCCAGCAATCTTGCTACTGTCTTCAACATTTGGACAGCTGGCTGTGGTGAAGTCAAGTCTTAAAACAATTGTAGGCTACATGTAATGGCCCAATAAAACACATCTATCTCCTAACTGCACTTTGATATTAGAAGAAAACTTAAAAAAAAAAAAATCAGAAAGACCAAAAATATAATTTGTTGTCATAACTATGAGCATTTTCCTAATAAAAATACTTTGAGCTGTAAGCTAAGCCAGCAGTACAGGAGTAACATTTTAAATATCTTTTTTTTTTAACCAGGTTAAAGGAAAATAGTTACTGTTTTGGTTTAAGTGAAGAAAATGTTCAAGCACAAGGCCTTGCAGATGTGCACATTTTGTAGAAGTTTAGAAGATAAATTAATCAGAATTGTTGTATTGTGTAAAAAGAAACCAGCTGTGGGCAGGATAATGTGGATTGCAACAAAGTGTGGATCACATTGACAAGTACTCTTATTCCTTAAAACATTTCAGTCCATTTGTGTTTCAGTAGGGATAATCAAAGAATTGAGTTTTGCCTTTGTGTTTATCACTATCCTGAAGTAGATGTTTATTGCTTTGTTTAGTATGTAGCAGTATGTGACCAAAAGTTCTGACATTGCTGATATTATTATGATTACATTCCCTTCTATATTTCAGACTGAAGTGACGCATTTCAAGCTTTTTTGTATTTAGACAACTTTGCAGCAATCATTTTTGTTTTAATCTTCTTATTTTCATGAACTGGAATTTCAGGAGAAGTATTTTATTTGTATTAACTCTATGATTGGGTATTTTAAGGATAGTCATGTGATTGAAAATATGTGTTGTGTTGCATTCTTGTGGTATCTATGTTCGGGGCAAATGTTTAACATTAAAGGCTTAACAATTGTGTAAAGAGAGTTAAAGCTTGAAATAATTAAAAATGTAATGTTAAGACAAACATACGTTGACTATGATAAGATGTTGAGCATTGTAATCATATAAACTTACCTTAAAGACACGGTGTGCCTTTAACAAAATTAGTTGCCCAGATAATATTTTTATTTTATTAAATGAATATACCACCTGTTGTATCAAAAGCTCATATCATTAATTTCCCGTGGATTTTTTTTATTTGTAGTTACATATTCTTGTAAGCAATCTTACCTGGAGGGTGCAATTTAGGATTTGTGTGTAGTACCTCATACCCGTCCACAGGAGGTCACAATACCCTTTATTTTTACAGTTGTTGCGTTTCATTCCAGCCACCCATAAAACATGTTTTTTTTTTTTCAAAGAATTCTGTGTACTGACTGGAACTGGATGTGCTACAATAAATTAATATGATTGTATTGAATAGCACATGGACAATTTTGTTCTTATTTATTATTTTTCACACATTTAATAATGATATCAATTGCCTGGAAATTGGCATTTCAGTTTTCACAAGCTTGATACAGAAAAGAGTTCTGCATACATTACCTGACTATTATCTTTGCATTTTTAACTGGTGTAAAAATAGATTTCCCCAAGTTATTTATGTTTAATCAAAATAGCTTTTAATATTTTAAAGCAAATAATGTAAAAGTAAAAGGAGTGAAAGAAGGGGGCAGTGGGGGCATTCCAAATATTTCTCCTCCCCTAACTCTCAGGACAAAAAAACATACTCTATATATCACTCAAAGACTTACTGATTTAGTAGTAAAAGTGGCTCAGAAACCAGTCAATGAGTTATTTTTGTCCTTCAATGAGTCGTCGAAGAACATTGAAAAAGTTCCCGGTCAGCACACTGTCACCTCTGGCCAAACAGCTGGATATCTCATCTCATCATTCAAGGCTGAGGGTCTCTGGCAGAACAAGACTGGACTCAAAGGGATTAATATGCAGATATTCCTTTACACACAGGTAAGTGATTCACTTTAAAATAACATGCATTTTTCAGCAACAAAACTCTTAATATGTTTTGAATTGTTTTTTTTTCTTTCTAACCTCAGGCTGATATTCTAACTCAGTCCAGATGTGTTGGGGAAGCAGTAAGACAACGTACATGTAACATACCATCATATTTGTTTGTTTCTTGCTCATCCATGCTAGTTAATGTGTAATTTTGATATGTAAATTTGGTCTTAGGCATGGTAGTGGTGCTCAAGGCATTTATGCACATTGTTAAGGTCTGTGAGAGGGTACAGAGTCTAAAACAGAACAGCAAGTTCTCATAACTCACCCCTTTATTTGGCTTTCTCATAAAGATCAGATATGGCCAAAGGAGTGTTTATCTCCAAGACCCTGGCCATCGCCATTGGGGTCCTCACAGTCTGCTCTGTTTGTGGTGTGGTGTTGATGCTTGTGGTATACCATATTCAAATAGGCAGAAACCCTCGAGTCCATCCACCAACTACAGTTCCCACTACACCAATTCCAACGGCACCACCGGAAAGCCTGAGACTTCCAGACAATTTGATTCCAGAGAGCTACAGGGTCTTTCTCCAGCCGTACCTTTATGCGTCGCTGCCGGACAACACAACTGAACAGTCCTTTATTTTTACAGGAAACTCCACTGTGAGGTTAAAGTGTGTAAAGGACTCCAAAAGTATCTTTCTTCATGTGCGGTACCTCAATGTCACAGATGTGAGAGTCACAGATACTGATTTCAATAAGAAACTATCAATAAGCAATTATGAAGTACATCTTATGGAAAGTAATTTCTTGGAGATTCAGCTGGAAGATATGTTGTATGGAAATGGGAGCCACTATGAGCTTTTTACTGCATTTGAAGGGATACTTGATGATTTGTCTGGGTTTTATGTGAGCCAGTACACAGTGAAGGGAAAAGATGATGATGAAGAGGAAGAAAGGTAAAGATTTGGAATACCTATTCGGAAAATAAAATGTAAATTTGTCGTAATCATTTTAAATAACTATGAGCTGATAAACTTGATAAAACGGATAAAAAGCTATTTGTGTAGCTTTGTATTTATTTTTATTTGTGCTATTTGTGTAAGTTTTGTCTTTAAGTACCTTTTTATTAATGTTGTTTTTAAATTACATGGTGTAATTATGTCAGTCTAAGATATAACTTGTATATTTGCATGTATTTACACCCAAGAAAAAGTTTAGAAAATCTAAACTCTTCACAAACTCCTCCTAATATTTGCCATGTGCTAGTTATCACTTGTTCAGGGAAGTGCTTACGCTCACTGCTGAAATGTGTTTATTGTCAGAAGCCTCCTAAGGGTTTTGTTGTTTATTTCCTAAGAACTTTCCCCAAGGAAGACATTTGCAGCTGTTTCTACAAAATTACAACAATTTTGTCGTGAAATCCCTAATCATAAACCCATCTGCTAAACATCTGCTTTTAGTGTTTGTCTTGTACTATATTTCCTATTGTTTGTTCAGTGTTTATTCCTATTCCCTGTTTCACACACAGATTCCTTGCCACCAGCAAGATGCAACCCACAGATGCTAGACAAGTATTTCCTTGCTTTGACGAGCCAGCTTTGAAAGCTGTGTTTAATATTACCATTATCCACAGACCTGGAACTAGAGCACTGTCCAACACCCTAGGAGGTTAGCAACATTACTATTGTTAAGCCTGACGAATTTTAATGGTACTCATAATGATTTATGTTTCGTATATAGATATTTAGTTCTTTCTCTAAAACAGGCTACAGTAAATGTCACAATTCTAAATAGTAGATGCAGTCTGTAACTTCTGCCTCTATGCTGCCATCTCTGTTTGAAAGATAACATTGCAGGTGACTTTACATAATTTTCATTACATATGTTAAAGTCAAATAAAGCCAAACTGATTTACTGGGAAATCAGACTTAACAGCTCAAATTATAAATTGTTATTATAAACTTACTCTTGGGAATTGGGGGCAGTTGTGGTCTACTGGTTAATGAGTCGGGTTTGTAATCAGTAGGTTGCCAGTTCGATTCCAGCGCCGGCAGGTAGCAACTGAAGTGCCCTTGAGCAAGACATCTAACCCCTGATTGCTCCCCAGGCGCTGCAGTGATAGCTGCCCACTTTTCCGGGTGTGTTATCACGACTTGCAGTGTGTGTTCACTCCTCACTAGGAATGGGTTAAATGCAGAGGTCACATTTCGGTTATGGGTAACCATAACTGACAAAAACACGTCACTTTTTCTTCTTTCTATCTCTGGGGTGAGGTAAAGAGATTGTTTGTTTTTTTTTTGTTAACCCAAAAACGTTACAGAAACCTGACAAATTTACAAAACCGTAGTGCTGTGGTTCATTCAGCCAAACTTTCATCTTTTTGTTTGTTTGTTTTTGTTGTTTTGCTTTTTTTTGTTGCTCAACCTGAAGGATTTCAGTGCATAATTTTTATTTTTGCTATCACCAGAACCAAAAATAGATGGAAAAGACTGGATTGTTACCACTTTTAATCCGACCCCTGTCATGTCAACTTATCTGTTGGCTTTCACCGTATCAGATTTTCTGGGTAAACAGAAATACCCCAGGGCAAAAATAACAGTATGTTCCCTTTATTTTTACCTTAGACATTACATAGAAATAACCATGATTTCAGTTTGAGTTGAAATCACGCATGTGATGGTGTTTCATGTCTTTCTGAAGACGTATGCGAGACGTGATGCTATTGAGGCTGGACATGCTGACTATGCAGCAGACATAACAGAAAAGATTCTGGCTCACTATGAGAAGATGTTTGGATTGAAATACCAGCTCGAAAAACTAGGCAAGTAAATGGAAAAGACCAATTAAGTGAATGAAGGTTTTCCATTCATTGTTTCAACCGCTCTGTTACCACACAAACTACTGTCATATATCAATTTGTATAAATTGATCTAACAGATGCTTTTACCCAACATGACTCAAAGTACATTTGATGATGCTTGAGATTCAAACCCGTGATGCTGGCTTCACTAATGCTAAACACTACCAGTTAATCTTCAGTAGAGATCATTATTGGAAATCATAGCCAGAATCTGTTTAACTGCAGATCAGATAGCTGTGCCGTACCTGAATGCGGGAGCAATGGAAAACTGGGGTTTTATCTCATACCAGGAGTCGGGTCTGCTGTTTGAGAAAGACACATCATCTAACTTTGATAAAGAATGGGTGACCTCTCTGATCGCTCATGAGTTAGCACACCAGGTAAATCCATTCACCTTTATTATCATACTGTGAAGTGGGATAAAAGTTTAGACTTTTCACATTGCTCTAATGTATTATTAAATAACTAATCAAATTTTATTTATATTCTTAATTTCAGTGGTTTGGAAACCTCGTCACAATGAACTGGTGGAATGACCTGTGGCTGAATGAAGGGTTTGCAACATATATGTCCTACATTGGAGTGGAAGCTGCTGGTCTGAACTTAGTATGTTTATTTTAGCCCGTTTATTTGCTGTTTATACTGGTGCAATAAATGATTTTATTTCAATCAACATCCATCTATTAAATTCATGTGTGACTGTATCGTTTTTTTTTTTCAGAGAGATCTAATTGTCCTCAAAGATATCCAGAATGCCTTTCAAATGGACTCCTTAAACTCCTCCCATCCTCTGAGCTTACCTGAAAAGGATATTGAAACTTACTCTGACATCATAGGACTTTTTGATGACATCACCTACAGCAAGGTTGCCATGGTTTCTCAATACAGTTATTACTCTTTGACAGCTAATTAACAATCATACTTGACAAACTGTGCCAGCACGAATATGTGAGAAAACTATCATGATCTCTCCAGGGTGCCGCTGTGTTAAGAATGTTGTCCACATTCATCGGAGAAGAAGCATTTATGAGTGGGATTAAAGTAAGCAAAATTAATTAAACAAACCGCACTGCATTACTCATTTTAACTTCTGTTTAGGGTTATTTGAGATATAAAACAGTCAGAAAACATTATTCATGTAAAAGAAAGATTTTGAGTCTGACTTTTTGATTGCTAAATGTATGTTTTTAGGCATATCTTCACAAGTTCCAGTACAGGAACACTGTATACACAGATCTTTGGAAGTGTCTGCAAGAGGTAAAATAAGGACCTGTGTTCTGTGCTTACTTTGCATTTGTGTTAAAATTGTGGATTGAAAAATTATGAATTACAAAATGTCCCTACAAAAATCAGGAGACAAAAAAGGATGTGGCCGCCTTCATGAGCACATGGACTGAGCAGGTGGGGTACCCAGTTATTAACATTATTACCCAGACAGGCGAGATCTCTCAAGAACACTTCTTACTAAAGCAGACAGAAGGCCATGGGTGAGTTCTTAAAGAAACATGATGCATTTTTCAATAAGCAATAAGCTGTTTGTAAAGAACCATGATGTTCTCAAAGCCTGGACTCTAAGAGACATTAAGGAGAGAGATGAGAGGTCATTTAACCTCAACCTTGAGTTATATAAAAAGTATTTTATTTATTAAACAACATTATGTAGCAGAGCATTTAAACTAAGCATCAGTTAAATAAAAAATGGTCATATTTACCATTGACTGAAATATAGCATTTCCTATTGTAGTCTTACAATGTAGTTTTACATGTATTGTAATTTGTTGATACAAATTATCACTCATTAGAAGCACTTTTCTCAGCCCAACTAATTATCACTGATTTAAAATGTTTTGTATTTTTTTCCTAACAGTATTGCATGGCAGGTTCATGTTATATATATTAAATCTGATTCATTGCAAGTGGAAGATTATTTACTGAAAGAAAAAGGTCCAGGTATGGAACAGATTTGAAGCTATTGCCTGTCGATTTTAAAAGAAAACATACAGAATTGTTGTTTGTAGTGAATAACCAGTCGCTTCATTTTTATTCCACTCCATTCAGAGCCAAATCCAAATTTTCAAGTTGGCGACAATGTGTGGCTTCTTGCCAACATCAACTGTACAGGGTTTTACCGTGTGAACTACGATAAAGAAAACTGGAATAAACTTCTTATGCAACTTCTGAGCAATCATCATGTAAGCCTCTTAAAGACATAAGAATGTAGACATTTTATTAACATTATTGTTTGGTTATAAGAACATTGAAACTTTTTTTAATTGTGTATTATTTTTAAAACATTACTCATCAACTTAAGAATAACGTTTCTGATATATGGTATATGGGCCTAATATAAAAAACGTCTACTAATGTTACTGCAAGAACATTTTGGATAATGTGGAGAGATCTATTAGAGAATGTTAGCCAATGTTTGTAAACGTTTCCTGTTAGCTGAGTAAAAGCCATAATGTGACAAAAAAAGTCTTTAAACAATGATATTTACTTTTTAGGTCATTCCAGTCATCAACAGAGGGCAACTCATTGATGATGCATTTAATCTTGCAAGGTATGTTGTTTTATTCAGCCAATGGCAAATCACCGTCAATGCGTGAATTGTGATTTGCTGCTGTAGATTTCAACTGATGATTTTATTCCTTATAAGGGCTGGACGTCTGAATGTCACTGTAGGACTAAGTTTAACCAAATACCTGAAATATGAGACTGAATATATTCCATGGGAATCAACACTAAAAAACTTGAAGTACTTTCTCCTTATGTTTGACCGCTCTGAGGTCTATGGTCCAATAACAGTGAGTTACTGTATGTGAACATGAGGTCTTATTGTACAGTCTTATTGTAAATGGATGTGGCATTTACTGTACATTTCATGTTTAGAAATACATGCGCAAGCAAGTTGCACGACTATACGAGTACTTCCAGGAATACAACACCAATGGAACCATTCCAGAGAGCCAAACTGACCAGTAAGCATCTTATTGTACCTCATACCCATTTAAACTGTATTTTATTGGACATCTGTCATTGCGTTGATTCTTTTCTCAGGTGTAACCAGGTAAATGCTATTTCAGTAGCCTGCAGCTATGGCCTTCCAGAGTGTCTGTCGATGGCTAAAAGCCTATTCAGAGAATACAAAAACGGCACGAATAGGTACGTTGTGTCTTTAAAAATAAACAAAATTATGGTAAATTTCTTTCTACTACAATTACATATTTTTTTATATTTAAAGCTGCAATCCATAATTTGTTTAAAAAAATAAATAAATAAAATTAGTTATTGAGCAAGTACATGACAGATCAGTGTTCAACCTAAAACTTATTCTGTTTTACCTTCCTTAGTTTATAATAATGATTTATTGTTTGAGCTGTTGGGTCAGATTTCCTGGGAGATGTCGGTTTAGCTTCATCTGATTTGTAAAGTATGTGATGTAACCTGCAATTTTATGTTTCAAACAGAGATGGCGGTAGAGAGGCGAAGGTTACAGATTGCAGCTTTAACATTTTTATGAAGCCATGCACACATCTAAAAATAATCCTTTCTTTTTACATTTAGAATCCATCCAAATTTAAGGACAGTCATCTATTGCAGTGCGATAGCTGCAGGAGATGAAGACGATTGGGAGTTTGCCTGGAAAGAGTTTCAAAGAGCCACAGTTCCGGGCGAGAAAGACAAACTAAGATATGCCTTATCATGTACCAAAAAAATCTGGCTGCTAAACAGGTCAGGGCAGAAAAGTTTACTATCTCAAAGCTATGGTGGTTATTTCATACAGTTTAATATTCATAATTCCACAGATACCTTCAGTATACACTTGATCCTACAAAGATCGGAAAGATGGATGCTGTCTTTACCATAAATGAAGTTGCCAAAAATGTAGCTGGACAGCCTCTTGCCTGGGATTTCATCCGTGGTCAGTGGTCCTATCTCACACAAGAGTAAGTTACAGTTTTAACATTTGTTGTAACAAACAGAATGGAAAATGGACACCCAAGAAAAGCAAATAAAACCGACTGAATTACTAAACTGAATTACTAAATTCTAAACTTGTTTTTGTAGGCTGCATTTGGTCCCACAGTGATTTTAGTGGATGAAATCTGTTCTTGTTCCCAAAGGTGCCCTAACAGAGTAAATACACAGGTGTAATTCAGTACACTGATAAGAGTTCAGTAGTGTGACAAGCAGAAATTGCTCAAATAATTATTGTCATAATTTTACATTATACAGTATATGTGTTGTTTTATCATTTTGAAACAAGTTCTTTTTAAAACGCTTTGCTTTTGTGTGATTTTTCAAGATTTCTTTAACATAATTGCCCGCTTGGTATTGTTACAACATAAATGCAAGAGAATCCTAATTGTATTAGAATATTACTGCATATAGTTGCCAGAAAATCTTATGTATACTCTTCCCTTACTTATGTATGCTTTGTCTTATGCTTAAATGACTAACAGTAATTTCTTTTGGGCAGGTACGAAGATGAAATCGTATATCTGTTTCTAAGGGTGACACAGAGATTCTCCACGAACTTTGAACTTGAGCAGGTGACTCATTTAGTGACTTTCTTTTAATGACAGTAGATTTATGGTAGAAGGATGACGTAATGTAGCAGTTGAGTGATCAGACTCAGCTGTCTGATGTTTAGACGTGTCACACTGTACTGACATTTCCACGTTTTCATCTTACACAAACATTCAAACTTGTCTTTCCGCAGCTGAAGCAGCTTCAGAGAGAGCATGAGGAGAACGATCACGAGCTAGCATCTCGCACTTTGCAGCAGGTCATTGAAAGGACAGAGGCAAATATTAAGTGGGTGACAGAAAACAAGCGGATTGTATTGGACTGGTTCAGTGCAGCGCTGAAGAACCACTGAGCATTCGTAAGCCTGTATAAACAGCGTATATTACACAGCGGACCAGTACAATGAGAAACAGATGTGAAGGCATTCCACAATGATGGCAACACCCATCTGTGGTTGTGTGATGGCTTTTAACAAAATAAAATCTTCACATGGGGAATTATTTTGCAAATGCAGTTTCAAACAGCTACGTAACACATTCCCTGTGCCAGAGCATTAAACCGCAAATTTGTTGCGTAAAGCGGAGAAATCCGTATGTTCAGTCCTGTAAGACAGCTTAATTTATTGCCTTTCATATGATTTATAGTCGCACAGTTTATATTACTAACTCAGTATTGTTTACAGTGATAAAATCACATGTATTGAAGCAAATAAAGCCATAAAGTAAGCAAAGATGACAGTATATTGCACTGTAACATTGCAATTTTATTATATGTATACAGTTTATATAAGATTAAACAAAGCAAGTATTTTAAATAAGACACTTTGTAATAAAACTATAGTCATATTTTTGTAATTTTGTTTTCTCATCACTGTGAAAACTGAAAACCAATGGTGTGTTTTTCCTTGACATTTGTATTCGAGTCAGACATCTTGAAATAAAATGCAATCTTCTTACACAACCGATATTATGCTGTGCGTAACTGTTTTGATGCCAGTCCTTATTTTGGCATTTATTTTGGCTAAAAATGGCATTTATTCATATTGCATCTAAATACTGTTAAGGTTTGTTTTACACTGTATATACATTCGGAGAGCGAGTAACTGTGTTCTTTTGTTGTCCAATCCTGGAACCTCAAGGGTGTTTTTCAATCATCCTGAAAACAAGAATCCCAAACAACAGAAAACAGATGTTACAGTCTCGCACGACGAAACCGCAATATTTACTGCATCGTTATATTCGTTTGACTTTATCTTAAACCTCTTGATTATAAAATAACAGGAATTATTTAAACAAAATAAAAAGGCTACACGATAACACATCTGTCGATAATAAACACATTTTCTAAATGGAGCCTTTATATGGCAAGTGTAAAGAATAATATCTTCCACAGCAGAGAGAATCCTACTCATTCATCCTCATCTGTGAGCTGTGTACTCTCCTTTCTGTACTCTTCAAATCTGTCTTGTTAGACATTATCCATTCACGATGCCCCCTGCCTTCTCATCTCCAGCAAAGTAGCATTTCGTCACTGTACTACCATCCAGTCTGGCAAAGGAAACTAGGCACAAACAAAACAGCATCTGTATCCTCTTTGACGGCAAAAGGGTTCCTGCTGTTTTCAGCTGTACTGAACTCACAAAAAATAGCTCATCTCTTTTAGTTTTAAGATACATTTTCTGGCCCATCTCAAGCTCTGTTCTGTCCATCTCCGCCTCTTAGATCCAGAATGCAAAGGTCTGGCTAGGGCAATGTTTTGCAGTAACTTTAAGCAATACAATGGTCAACTAAGTAAATAGACGGTATAGCTACTCACTGAAGGATGACATGAGATAATATGTGTTGACCTTTCCGGTTTCAGTAAACTTATGTTCAATCGCATTTCCTAGAACCATGGTTTTCATATGGTTGTCAGAAGGTTGTGGGTTCGAGTCCCAAAGAACATGTACTTGTGTACTTTCGAATGTTCTGTAAGTCACTTTGGACAGAAATATCTGCCAAATGCATAAATGTAAATGTAAAACATAAACCTGGCTGAGCACAAACAGCACCTCTCGCTCCATGACTCCAGCTGCCATGAAAAGAAATGACAGAGTGTTAATTAAAATGTTAACACTGTTAATCTGTTCAAAACATGCACAGAAGAGAGCTTGTTAGATACACTGTCATATTCACAAGAGTGATTCCGTCTGATTTAAGCCTGGACAGGAATTCTTCACATCAAAGTTCTACTTTTAAATCTATTCTCTATATTAAAGCCGTGTTCCCTTTTAAAAACTGGTTCAAACTTTGACAGCTTATAACGTGAAACAACGCCATCTAGTGATGATCGGACAGAAGAAGAGAAAGTCAATAACCAACCATTAAACCATTAAACAACCATTAAACAACCATTTAAAAGTCTAGTATTTAATAAAGTTATTACTTCTCATATGATGTACAACTTTTATTACAGTTATTAATATTAGACAGAGGAGACCGAAGGCAATTGTATCACTTTGTTAAAAGTGAGATTTTGCAGTATTAAAGTATTTTTGTAATGTCAATTTTCTGTTTCTCTTTGCTGTAAACTTCTGTATCGATTTTATTGCTAGGTTGTTTGTTAATAATTAATATGATTTACGAATGCTTTTAATATCACAAATAGCCACCATAAAATATTTATTTTGACTGAGGGCAAAAGCAGTTATGAAATAATCAGTGGGCAATTGTAATAACTGTAACATTTTGGCTTTTGGCATTACACTCAAAATTATTATCAAGTATTTTTCAATGTAAATATTTTCATTATGTCATTACTATTGGAACATATGTTTGTTATGTCAAAAAGGGCAGACAAATATATAGCAGTTTAAAATATGAAGACAACACACACACACACACACACAAAAGGATGTGCAAGAGTAACTACCTTTAATATGAAATAATTTACTAGACATTAATCCAACACTAGACATGCCAATAAATTAATCAAATAAATTATTAACTAAGTTTTTATTAATCACTATATCTCAATGTTCGTTTATTTTAAAGGTTTAGACAGTCAGGAAGTACCAACAGAAATACATTTTATCAGAGGCAGTCATGTAAGGTCCTCTGGTCTGGTAAACCAGACAGCAAGGGCCGCTGCCTTAATGCCCAAAAGTTTATCAGTTAAAAAAACTAACTATGGAATTGCAGTACAGGGAATACAGTGAACACAGACCCTTTCCACAGCACAGGAATGAAATGGCACAGATTGTGATTTTGCGTCTTCTCTTGTATTTAAAGAGCCTCTATCACCTTGTTCTGCCACAAATTAGAAACTAACCACTTTCAGTAATTATGCTGCTCCATGACCATTTAAATTGTAGCATTTTAAATGATGCGGTGTTGCATGCGCTGTATCCACACTGTCCACAAGATGGCAACAACCCCACACACACGTTTACTTAAGTATCGAAATGGGGACATTCCATAGATTTGCATTGTTTGTATACAAAGCTGGTTGTAAACAATATAACCTAACCCTGAAAGAAAAGGTTCTGCTAGGTCCCCCCCCCAAACAATTATTATTACTGTATTTATAACTGCTGTCATGATGCAGTCATCCCTGTTTTGGAAAATTTATTCTGTGTCAGTTTTATTTCTGTCTTCCCGCATCTTCATTACCCATAAAGCACCAACTTCCCACAGAGAAATTGCAGACATTTCAGAAATTCCTTTTACTCCAAATGGCTAGCCTGGATTGTTAAATTTGTTTTTGCAGAGCAGAAGTTTAGCCTCACAGGGGACTGACTGTCACTTGGCTGTTACCTAATGGAGATGTTTGGCATCATAGCAAATATTGCATAGAAGTAAATTAGGCAAAAGACTTGCAAAGCAAAACACTTGGTTTGTGTCTGTGGTTTCTGTTTAAAATGTTAAACAAAGTCTGCCTGTACTTTGCTCTCATTCTGGCTGTTTTATGCCACTGACCCAGCTAACAGGGAACATTCTCATGGCATTGTCTAAACTTAAAAGTTATTTTTAAGTTATCATAAATGTTCTTGCAGTAACATTAGTAGAACGTTTTAACATTATATATTATATCAAAAACATTATTGTTAAATAAAATGTTAAAAATGTTACAGAATTTTAAAAAGTTTGAATAATGTTGTTGTAACCAAACAGTAACGTTAATACAACATCTAAAAAACTAGACGGTTTGAACGTTCCTACAACTCAATGTTAACATTTTTATCGCTAATAGAAACATTTGGGAAACGTTCTTAGGAAAACAGTCTCACACGTTTTCTTTCCGTGCTTTGTCATCAGACTGTTTGTGCAGTATTCCTTGAGAGTCGTCAATCCATGTCACATGATCAGACCCTACAAGAGGATTATAACATTGGCTTTGGCTATGCTGAACCCTGGCCTACTTTATAACCCATGAAAGATGACACACTGGCAAACATATTGTAATTCACACTCTTGTGGACTCCTACAAATATTTAGGTAAACAAATGTAACCCGGAAACATGTCTTAACATGATCATTTTGTACCAACGCCGTGTTTGGAATTGAAAAATCAGGTGGCATAGATGCATATGGCAAATAAGGCAACAATAAATATCTGCTGTAGGGAAATTATTGCTTTTACGGGAAATATTTTGAAAATGATTTTCAGGCAATAGATTAGTGCTGGATATGTAGCACTAGTTAATACACGGAAGATAATCTCAAACTCAGCGGGTAGGGCTAATAGATAATTCCTGCTAAGCTTTTTAGTGGCAACACAACAATCCAATTGACGAATCAAGGTTCAGCCATATCATCGAAAACTGCTGCTGTTATGAGCTTTTACCAAAAGACTCTGATTTGTTTTTTTGTGTGAGACACTTTTTAACAAGGTCAAAACTTTGTATAAACAAAGAGAGCTGATGGGTGTATTTCAGCAGACACATTCTCTGTTACATTCTTTTCTCTCTTTAAAATGTTTACCGAATAGTTCAGACACAAGGAATGTCTCATCTGTTATTTACAAAAGAGGAGGAAGTTAATACTTAAGTGATGCTCATCTACAATAGAAATGGCTCCTGTTTTTCAAAGACATCTTATAATAACAATACATGTTATGAAAGCAGGCAGGCTATGCTGCAGGACAACAACTCAACACAGCCGCTTCATCCGTCTGCTGTTTTCTATTACGTCTCTCTTCATTTTCAGCTCGATGATTTTCAGGAATGTTTTTCTGTTCATCTGAACGTAAATGTCGCACCCTCCTCCAAATTCCTTTTCTGTCTGGGTTCAAGGAAAATGATTAACAAACTGAATGTCATTGTTATAGTTGGAGGTAAACACGTTAAATAAGTGCTGGGGTACAATGAAACCAAAGGAAAGGTGGTCCAGGTGGGCTCTGCCATGCATATGCACAGACCTGCTGTTTAATTCAACTATATTTGCACTACCAGTGGGGTGGCATGACATGTTTTTGCTGTTGGTGACCATAGCTGCTCTACTTTGTTTTTATCTGTGTGTAGCTTACGAGGGCTTAAGTGTGTTTGGCCGGGCCGGAGGAAATCAGGGCAGCATTCTTATCTCTCAGCTTTGTTTTGAGCATAAATGTATGTTGTTTGTGATTAAGTATTTATGACTCTAGGTGACAGTAATGTAGATAAATAGACCTGGGTATTATTTTATTATCCAACAAGACAATAAAAAAGTGCATGTCTCCAGCAGGCTTCACATATTTACTTTACAAGCAATACATACTCTTTAAATGAGAATGATCTTTCAGTATATAATTCACAGGAAATGTCTTGACACTTGTTCATAGAACATTTTCACTATATGGTGCTTAAGATTTATTGTACAATTGATCTGGAACTGAAATCATCTGCGTACACACTGATGTCTGTTTATTGCGCAGTAAGATGTCAAAAATGCCGCTATTTGACATATGGAGGCGCCAAACACAAAGTTACATATTGGAAGTTCACGACGAGGAAACTAAAGTTATTATTTTTATTATTTTTAGAAGCCTATATACATATTTAAACATTTTGAAAACTTAAAAACTTCCTTTATCACAGTTTTGTTTAACGAAATCTGCGGATTGATGCCATATTAATACAAACAATATAAACATAGATATAAACACAAAACTGTGTTTAGAGACCTAGATCGACGTGGATCCATTTTTTAATAAGAACAATTATACAAGTGATTGTTTTGATGACAAGAAAGTCATATCATAAGTTATGTCGTAAGTCATGTCTCAGTGAAGTTAATGTTCAGCAAAAATGACTCCATCGTATCATGGAGAACAGATGAATGGATCGTAATTGTAAATCCGTTCCGTCTCTATGAATGAAGATCTACTTCTGAGTTTACTTTTAGCCTGAAAGCTGTATGTCATTGGTAAAATATGTAAGTTTAGAAAATGTGGTACTGGGTAATATATTAAAAGTAACGCATATTGATTACAAATCGTTGAGCTAACAAAAAGAAAATTAGGTTAGTTTTAGGATTAAATCCAACGTCACGTCCAATTTACCAGCTTTCAATGCGGCTCTTTACGATAAAGTAGCCTGTATAGTCATTACAGTTACTTTTAATAATAATGTTCATTTACAGTCATTGTACTGCTGATGTTTTCAGGTGTTAGTTAGTTTCTTTTGTCATACGCATATTTCTTTATCTTTTAACATGTAACATTTCCCATACTTCTAAACTGTGTTGTCTAATGTTTAAAAAACTTTAAATGCATCTTAAATGAACACTGCATTTGGAAAATATGAAAAATTTAATCCGTTTTTAATTAGTTTTAATCAGTTATATATTTTAAATATATTTGGCATCTATGGCTATTATAAGACTAAAATGACTAATATCAGAGTCTTTGTTGTAGTCATTTATAATTTAAATAATATATTAAATAACAGTCTTTTAAAATAGCTATAGTCCCTGTTTTTAATTTCATACTAAACTCTTGTATTTTCTTTTCTTATGCATAGCACCTCATGAAAAAAACAGCATGGCATAACATTTTATAGTAAAATTCAATAACAATGTTCCGCAGAGCAGAATTAGGACTCTGAAAACAATACACATGCAATAATAATACTTTTAAATTAAATTTCATACACACCTAATTGTTATAAGAAAACTCTTCAGTAACACTATACCACAAAGCTATAACCCACCAAAAATTGATCCCATAAAAAAGTCTCCTAAGCCAGTTGGTCTTAGAACTGACTTTGAAATCCAAAACATTTCTTGATTTCAAAAATCAGCTAGTCCAAACCCAATTATTAAAGCACCGAAACAAAAATATCTAAAACATTGGACGAAGGCAACAGTTAAACAAAGAGTAAAAATTGGCAGAATATCTAAACGCAGTGACTAATCCAAAATAAAGAAAAGTCCTGACAAGTCAGATCAAAACAAGCACAAACCTGGCTGTGAGGTTTGTCATGTTCTGCCATCACAAAAGGGCAAAAAGTGGGACAGTTTTATAAGACACGAAATTAATTGTAACAAAACTTTATAAAAAAGTTAGACCGGTAGTCTCTGTAAATTATGTGCATTTATGTATTAACACGAAATAGAAACTAATTATTCTGCTGAATACAATGCCGATTTGATATCGACGTATTTTTGTACATGTTTATCCATGAATTTACTACGAATTTAAATATTGTTATTAAAACATTTTTCCGTCGCTTTTATACATAAGAGCAAGTATCGTGTTGGCGCATACGTGGTAGGCAAATGCCTTGTCTTTCTACGGAGCGTTGCGTTTCAATTGGCCCACTGATCCATTCCGTGTTATAAATCCAGCCCACGTTTTACGATCTTTTCACGCTTCGTGTTCTGTGTGAGAAGCCGAGTCTTGTTTACAGCGGTGATTTTACGGAGCGCAGACCGTCGTTAGAGTGTTGTCGTCGGTACACACAAACCGTACACACGCCGTCGCGGAGACTTAAAAACTCAACCCGAGGATTACAAGCGATTTATTCCAAGCAGCAAAACATCAATCCCTTGATCACTTTTGCATCTCGAAAAATATGTTTTTTTCTCTTTACCGCAACCGTGAGAGCGCGTGAAGGCGGTAGGGGAGGGTGAACCGGGGGTAGCTGCAGTTGCTGAAACCATTTTTGTCCTGGCGGATATTTTGGATCGAGCCCCGTCGAGAGGCTTTATCGGGGAGGACTGCGATTTCATTCATACGTAAATATACGCGATACGAGTCGTCGTGGTTTTTGAACCCGACCTCGAAATCTCTCGTGCATCGCTATAGTCCGATTCATCAAATTGGGAACGTCCTCATACGGTGTTTTTTCGGAGGAGAAACCGCTAGTTCGGCTGGTCGTGCTCTGCGTGCTTCTTGGGTTTTCAAGAAATGGAGGCTGAAGATGCAGATTGTCGTTCGAGTGAAATTCGTGGCGATTTAATAGACACGACTGCATCATTGCAATGCTGGCAGGAATAACAATATGTTTTGATTTATCTTAATGCTTCTATTAAAGAAAGATTATATATCATTATTACGAGACATAGTTCATCTGTTCCCTTGACGAGTGAAGGAACTATCTTCCCATCCAAAGCAGATTCTTGTGGACTTTCCGCTTGCTTGCTTTAAAGAAGCGTCGCTTTTTGCTGCACTTTTATATTTGCTCGACCTGTATGTTTTTGGGAAATTATTAGGAATGAGATCTGGAACAGCGAGGGATGTTTGGACCTTATTTAGGGGTCTCGTGCTGTTTCTCTTCACCGTCTGCTGGTGGTCTGCCCATGGAGAAGGTAAATCAAAATTAATTCCTTTTTATGTGATTACAAAATGATTAACATTTTAGTGTTGTTTAATTTCTTATTCAAAGCCTCGATTCCTAACAATAACAGTATCATTGTTTTTACGTACACATGTGCATGACTTTACCTGCGTGCATTTCTTTAATGTTCAAACGTGGGCCTCGCAATACACGACCCCAAAATTCATAAGTGAATTATTTCCTACAACCACTAAATACATAGAACAATTCATCAAAGTGAGTTTAAATGTAAACGTTGTTTTATCATAATGTCTTTAGGCCCATCAGTCGTGATATCCGATGTGTTGTAAGTCTAGTTAACGTCTAAGAATTATTCGTGATCTGCAATACGTTGATATTTAGATGAACATTTTATTATATTGGCTTACATTAAAGCCAACACAAACTCTTACGAGCAGTTAAAACCCTGTCTAGGTTATATTTAGTCCTCAGATACAGTAAGGTTTTTAAAGGTGCCTTGTGAGTATGTTGTTGTTTTACGTTTCGCAATGTACCCAGGACGGTTTTATACTTGTTGTAAAACACTATGACATTTAGTCAGGCTCAGCTGTTGCTTCCATGTGTTATTTTTTTACGCTTTTAAATAAAGACGATGTAACAAAATATTATTTGTCATAAACGAAACATTAATTTTTCTCAGTTTTTCAGCGTTTTAACTGTTATATTCATGAATTTATAGGTAGTATTTCTTACAGAGCTTTACCATGGCAACCATAGTCTTAAAAACACCATAGTTACTATAATTAATGGTACTACATACAGTTAAGTCATAATAAATAAATAGAAAATCAATACTGTTAAACTTTGTTTTGTTGTATTATTATTAATTGTAGTAAATATGGTATTTTGGCATAAACTGTCAATGGTTAACACTGTAAGTTATTGTAACGCTTGTATGATTTTAGAAAGTCAAATTTTTGGTTGGATTAGAGAGCTAAGTGTTAATCACTACTGTATAAAAATCAAGTAGTTTCCTACTTCTTGGTCCATATATTGTTTTTTAAAATGAGTATGTTTAGTTGGCTGAGAGACTGCAGTGTCAGGGTATGTCATGGTCACAACACATGATACGAGAAAACCTTGAAAGTCATACAATCAGGATTGCAAACCAATCCTTGAATTTGTCTTGCATCTTGATTTTGAATGTGATTATTTAATACAAAAAAAAAACAAGCACAGAGGCTTTGATTTGGCAAAGGCTGTTTAGATTACCTGATCATCTTGGTATTTTTTGTGCCAAAAAATGCTAACTGCTTGTAACCTGTGTATTAAACAAATAGTTTCTATTACATTTAGAGCAGTAGTTTGTATTTATGTATTTATAAATTTTGTCCCCAATTATGCATAAGTTCGACCCTCAAAATGTTCTATAATTGTGTGGCTATGGCTCTTATGATTTATAAAAGGGGGACTCAAAAATCATGTGGCTTTTGTGAGCTTCAGCACCCGGTCAGTAATGTAGTTGGTCAGTGTTGGATTTTGTCTAGTGACCATTACTAAGGCACATCACACTGAGCCACTAACCATTAATTGTTTAGTTGTAAAATAGTTTCAGACTGTAAACCTCGATTGTGACCTACAACCACGTCTTTCTTAAACCCTGCCTGTGATCTGTTTGTTAGGAACAGATAAGGAATAAGGCTGAAAGCAGTTTGAGGGCAACATGCTATTCCCACTGTCTTGTTTTAGCCATTAGGATCTTTACACACTTTTAAAACATCTTGTGTTTGTAGACGGATGTGTTTTAATGGTTCTGCAGCCTTAGAGTCATCAAACGCCTAATTGTGATTGTGTGGGGATTGTATTATGGCATAATGAAGGTTGAGTTTTTAAACTCAAGAATGGGCCACATTTCCATTCAAAAGGACACAATTCAAGGCCATTGACCAGAGTGGCCAGTCCCTCATCCAGACCACTGTGAATGTCAGGGGGGTCTGTTTCTCAGCACCCTGCAGAGCCCAGGACCAGTGGCCCTATAGAGAGAGCCGAGAGACTGGTGTGGGGGTAAAACTCTCACTCTCAAGACTCCATCTCTCCATTGTTCTGTGTGTCACTCTTATGAAGTTTTGCAAAGACACTCCACTGGCACACTGACCTCTATAAGAGCAAAACCAGTTTTATGCATCTCCACCCCCGTTTGTCCGGTTTAATTTTGCTAATGTGATGTTTTCTTGCTTTAAGACGATAAATGCACAGTGAGTCACAGTTTCAGTTTGGCTTGGTGATTAAACAGAAAATTACTGCAGAATGATGGTTAGTATTAGGATGTTTGTCAACAGAGGATACATTACCAAAGTTTACAAAACAATCACAGTTATTCAGAAGGTTATTATATTTTTGTAATTCTGTTTTGTTGTGATTGAATATGTTCGGGCAAAATGAATCAAGTCTCCTCACAGAATCATAATAATATTAACAAATATGTTCAGAATTATTTTGCTGGGGGTATACAATGAATCAACACTGTGAATATCACTTTTTTTAGTCTTATTGCTGTGTAGTATTAAATTGGTGGTTATAAACTTAAGTGATTAAATATTGTTCTTAGAACAATTAGTGTCTTTAGTATTTTTAACTGAATGTTTCATGTTTTAGTTTTCATATTGAATATTTTTTTCTACATGGCAACAATAACTATTGTTGGAATATATGGTTACAATGATTAACCATGAAGTTTTTATTCCTGAATCATAAATATAGAGATACTATTGAATTACGTTAAAAGGCTGAAAAAAAATTTGACATTATGTATCGCCCAGCCCTAGCTGTAAAAATCTTTTTGCGGACTGCATGCTCAGTAAACAGTTGTTTGTATAATAAATAAAATGTTTGTCCATCCTGTTCATTTTAATAATCTGGTAAGCCTAATAAAATGTAATTTAGCCTTCTTTCAAGTTTCACCACAGTAAACTTTCCATGCCATATATATGGCAAAACAAGACTCCATGGTTCACTGAAAGAGAGAGAGAGAGAGAGAGCAGAAACATGAGGTTTGAAAATAGAACATGCAAAAATACACGGGCGGGGGAAACAGACATGGTTTTGTTGATTTGAAGAGTAGGGAGTTTGTGAACTCTTTATTGGGCTTAGCTGTTCACACAGGCAGCCTCTGGACAGCCTGGCAGCAGAGCGCCAGTTAGCTTCAGTCAGACTCTGTATTAAAGAGTAGTTCTGTTTAGGGGCAGCATTCGTCATAATTTTGCACCTCATAGTCCTAAAGCTGCAGCCGTTATGTTGCTTAGATTCAAGATTACAAACCATATTATTCAATAACACCCACTTCCTCATCCATAGACATCAGCTCTTTCATGTAGCCACACGGCCTTAATTCAAGACAGGCAGGCGTTGATCTGCAGTTACAACTGTGTCCGTTGCCTGAAAATAGCAGGAGAGACGACTGTCACTGAGGTGAAACGTTTTAAAAGGAGGAAATAGTAGGTGGATTTGTGAAGTTTATATCATGGCCCACCTTTGCTTACTGTGGAATTTGGTAGACTGGTGTTGCTCATTCTTCTCATGACTTGGTGTGCCCACACTAGAGTTTATGCTGCTTCAGAGAACACAGACTTATTAGATTCTGTGGAAATTTGCAATGATGAAGAAGCTGTGAAAATGTTTACTTTTGCTACAATGTGCTCTAATGCTGTGCTTTCTTTATCTGTATTGTTGGATTTTAAAGAAACGTGCCTTATTTTACTAGAATCTTGAGGAACCTGGTGATCCTGTTTTATATGGATAACTGGGTCGTAATACCATACGGTTCTGATACAATACTGAATTGATGTTATAATTCAGTGTGTAGGTATTCAGATTTATGAAGTTTATTTAACAAAATTTGGAAGGAGCACAATCATTGTAAAGGGGTCAGTGGGACCTCTGTCCCGTGACAGTTTTTGCAGCATCCCTCCGCTACCCCCTTGCCTCATTCTTGGCTGGTATCTATTCCAGTAAAGGATGGGGGGGAAATACTCTGGGTTCGTGCCAGATTCTGAGCCCTTCTGTATATTTTCTGAGCCCTCACCCCGGACAGCAAACCAAATATGCATTTGTTATCATAACTGATTACATTCAATCGATAGTGTTGTTTGGCAAATTATGTATTGTTTTCCGTTTCTTTATTCACTCTCAAAATACATCATACACTTTCCTATTCATCAAATGCTTCGTCAGAACTTCCTCTACTGCGAAAGGTCCCTGAGGCTCTTTTCCTATGACTCAGGCTCACTGTGTATTGACTAACAGTTCTGTCTCTTTCTCTTATAATTTCTCCGTTTATTTGGTCTCCTCAGCTCTTGTTCTGGCTCTTTTGGGTTGTGCTTTAGTCTCAGTGTGGGAGCATTTGTGCCTGCTTATCCGGTACAGTCACTCCTGAGGCCCCTGAACTGGTGTCACTGTTCTAGTGAGTTTCTTTATAGTGGCTGGAAGACTTAAAGTGTCTTAAAGCTTCAGTAAGCTGCCAGATGAAGTATATGTTGCTTAATTAAATGTTAAAATGAGATGTCAGATTATCTGCCTGTGTGCGGTGACCAGCCATAGCCCACCAAACATGAGGAATGTAGTCGTACTACACTGACAGCTACTCACATAATGACATGCTAATGACCTTTTTGCATTTGTGTAATTGAATATTTTTGCTTAAAGACATACATTGCTTTTGAAGTTAGGGCTGCAGTATGAAAAGCTTTTTGGTTAAAAATGAACAAACCGTTGTTGAGCCAGTACATAACAGATCAGTGTTCAGAACCATTAAAATGTTTGATTTATTTGACTAACACACAATAAAATATATAAAATATGTAAATAACCTGCAATTTTATGTTTCAAACAGAGATGCCGACAGAAAGGCAAAAGTTGGTATTGCAACTTTAATTTAAATAAAAATTGATTACAATTGATAACTTTATTACACCAAATTCATAATTTCTGTATTTGAACTGCAAAAAAACTTCAAAGCTACCTTTTAACGTGCTACCTTTTTAACGTAGACAAAACTACACACTCCACCTTTAATAACTAAAGATCGAATTTGAATCGGGTTCAAACTCCAGCCGCAATTGTAAGTCTATAAAATCTTTAGTTTTTATTTGAATTTGAGCCTGAAGTTTCCAATATTTTGAAAGATCTCACAAAGAGCCTGTGTGTGGGTGTGTTTTTTGCATTATTCGTTGACCCCTATCTTTTGTAAACCTCTGCTTCAGCAACATACCATGTTGTTGCATCTTTTAGACAGGTTTTGCTAGCTGAGCACGGAAGGGACGGGGGGGCAGGTGTTGTGTTACTGGTTGGGTCTGACACATGAGCTTGTTCTTTTGAAGTGAGGGCAGTTTAAGGGAAGTGTAGCACCAGACTGCTGGTCAGATGACTTCCAGCATGTGAAGGATTAAAGTTGAGTGGGCAGGTGTGAGCGGGAGGAACACGCTTGTGTTCTTGTGCCCTCTCACTGCTGGGATGTCTTGCAAGGGTCTAATACAAAACATTTTGAAATTTGGCCTAAAAAAGCTAATTAAATTAAACTTTTTGTCATATTTCCCAGCATGTTACAGTAAATGCACGGCCTGGAAATCCACAAAAGACATCATGTCTGACTGATAGTGTTTAAAACGCTTTTTGTAGAACCAAATAACACTCCCCAAAAAATGTTGCAAGTGCTGGAAAACTGCTAAAATTGTTGTTTTATGAGAATAATTACTTAAAGTGGTTTCTGTCCCCTCTGATAATCTCTTGAAGATATATATAAATAAAGGGTTGTCATTTACTGTAGGTCGTTTTAACAGCTACAATTAAGGGTTACATGTAGTGCCGGGCTTTTGGTTTTAAATAAATGGCAGTATTATTTCATAATCAGGTAATCAGATCTGATGGACAGACAAGTGATTGGTGAACCCCAGGATTAAGTAGCTACAGTTAAAGCTGGATCTCAAGAAGAGAGCCAGACTAGTGCTGCCTTTTCTCCTCCATCCCAGAGGTTCAGGAATTCCTGTGGACACAGAGTGAGAGGTTATCAAATATAAACAGCAGGAGTTGGATTTCACGTCAGTCTGTTTGTACCACAGTGTGAAAACCACAGTGTATGGAGGAGTCTCCTGGGTTACCGTTTGCTTTATAGCCAAACACTACGGGCATTTCTAACAAACGTTTTTTCTATACTGTCTTATTTTTCTGTTCTTGACTCGGTCTGGACCAATGTGAACACTGTAATCACAGTATGAGCATAACATGACATTATCACAGTATAATGAGCAACATGACATTTTGTCAGTCACTTGGTTTCTATTTCTGCCATGTGACGCTGGGTAGTGAAATCTCATTGGTCAAAATTCCCACATAACAGTTTATTAAACCTCAAACATCTTCTGATTGGCTCTCATTGTTTTGTGTCACAGGATTGTGGCTTTCAGTATGAACAGACTAATTGCTTATTGCTGGAAACTTGTTTTTTACTCATACCTCCAGGCAAAGTGCATTTAGTAAATAACTAACAGACTGCAAAACAGCCTTTATAAACAGTGTTGATGCATAATAGCCAATCAGCTAAGTCACCTACTACTGATCAATGTGTCAGGTTAAATAGTCATTTTGTTCTACTTGCAATTTTTACTTATTTGCCTTATTAATCATTACTAAGTCATTGAGTGTGTGTGTGTGTGTTTATACTAATTTTAAACCATTAGAAAAACACACACACACACACACACGCTATGTTTACAGAAGAGCAGGATCTTCAGAAGACCAATAGGAACTAGGTGAGCCCTGGATCACTCAATGTGGAGGTCAACTGGTGGTCATCCTAGCTAACAGGGAAAATTATTTTTATTTTTTTACCCTGCCATTTCTGGGATAAACCCTCATTGACAGACGCCATCTCTGTGTCTCCCCCAGCCCAACCCGTCTCTCTCTATCTCCCTTTTTGTCTCCCGCTAGACCGTGTGAATTTATTAATGGTTCCAACCGGAACTAAAGACTAAAGTTTCTCTTTACCAACAAACAAATTAGTCTTTGTGTTTGAGTCACTCCAACTCTCCTCCCTCTTGGGATTTTGAAGGAGAAAAAAATGCAGCAGTTAAACAAAGGAGACATGCATCTCCATGACTTCCAAGTGCAGCCCTCGGGCGCTTGCCACGATGCAGGACAGCAAATACTATTTTCTCGTGTGGCAATCATTTCCGATCTAAATTTGGTTGAGCGTAATACCCTGTCAGGAGCAAATAAAGACCATCTATTTTATTAAACCAAACATTCACTGTTTTTGGCACATCGGTTCTGGAGTAACTTTAAACGAGATTTAGATTCATGAATCATGTATTTTCCTCAGGAAATGAATGTCAGGAAAAGCGTTTTCCTCTCCTGTCTGAATAGTGCATCTGAGGTTGCTGAATGTTCCCGCATTCCTCTAAAGTTCACCGTCTTCTGTGACTCGTGGTGGGCTATTTTCATACCGGTTGTAAAAACAGATTGATAAGTTTGTTCTGTTGTGGCCGCGTTTAGGCAGCGTGCTGGAAAACATTTCCATTCGTCTCCTAGCAGAAGCTGTGTGATATTGACTTTAGTGACTATCAGAGACGGGTGACTCAAGCCTCTCCAAGAACATAAAAGGTTTAGCCAGAGGAGCTCATATGTCAAAACATTTCTTCTGCTGATAGCCTCCCATTCCATAGTACTGCCTTAAAGGGTCATGAAAGCCTAAAACACTTTTTTACGGTGGGGGGAGTCACCATCCCACATTTGTTTTGTTATCATGATGTGAGCTGCTCCGCTGTAATATGTAAATTGTCTTTTACAATTTTTTATTACAATGTCTCTTTTGTTAGGATCATGCTATTGTTTAATCAAGAGTTTTGATGTAAATTTTGATAACTTTTAAACATATTCATGCAATTGTAGATTATATTTGTTGGTTATGTCTAATATATGTTACAGTTTCTATCTAATATAACATCATAAAGGTTTTGGCACACAGGTTATTATCTGTCAGAATAGTTATAGCAGATTGTTTATGTTTATGCTCTTGATTAATTGAATAGGCTGATTACTGGAGCAGGCAATACATTACTTGATGTATTTTTAAGTTAATTTAAATTATTAAATTTAATTAACTGCTGTAAATGACAAATGAAATTAGAAAAAATATTTTTTAAATGGAGATCTAGTAGAGCATGGGGCTAGCAACATCTAGGTTACGGGTTTGACTCCCAGGGTATAGGTAGAATGCACTGTCAAGTCACTTCGGATAAATATGGCGTCTACAAAATGCATAAATGTGAGTGTCTATTTAAATGTCTATAGCAGTGTTCGGTCATATTAAGTTTCAGTGGTCTAACTGGACTATTCTGTCTTTTTCCATGACAGTCTGTGGTCCTCACATTGATATTCGCAATGACATCAGTGAGTTCAAGAAGCTGGAAAACTGCACAGTGGTGGAGGGCTACCTGCAGATTCTCCTCATCGGAGATAAGACCAACAACCTCAACCAGGAGCATTTTCGCACCCTGTCCTTCCCCAAGCTGACCATGGTGACGGATTACCTTCTTCTGTTCCGTGTCTCTGGCTTGGACAGTCTCAGCATGCTCTTCCCCAACCTCAGTGTCATCCGCGGACGCAACCTGTTCTACAACTACGCCCTGGTTATCTTTGAAATGACCAGTCTGAAGGAGATCGGTCTTTACAACCTGAGAAACATCACCAGAGGGGCCATCAGAATCGAGAAGAACCCGGAGCTTTGCTACTTGGAGTCGGTGGACTGGTCGCTCATTATGGATGCAGAGTTTAACAACTACATTGCTGGGAACAAGCAATCCAAGGAGTGTGGAGATGTTTGTCCGGGTATAATGGAAGATAGACCACAGTGCATCAGGACCAGCTTCAATGACAACTACAGCTACCGCTGCTGGACGTCCAATCACTGCCAAAAGGGTAAGAACCGACCAATCAGATCTTTCTCTGAGCCTTGCTGCTGTTTGAGTAATGTTCTGTGTTTTTTGTGACTTGTTTACACCTGTTCCAATTTATCATCATTCATTTACATGGATTATTAATGAGTTGTAAAATAAATTGGGAAAATTAAATGAGTTTCAGATTGATTAAGATTAGTTACATAAGTTTAGCTTCAGTACTGATGGTGTAGATGTTTGCTTTTCTTAGGAGCTGGAGGAATGTTTCTCTGGCAGGGTCTTGTGTAAGCTACTTTTTGTTGGGAGGATTATGACTAGACTGTCAACCAGTTCATTAGAGGCTTTGACATGAGGTTAATAATGGAAGGTTCTTTATTCAATCTCCCTTCACTGAAAAGAAAACAGGGAGTTATATGACCTAAGTTGATGTCCTTTTTGGAGACTTACAGAGGAAAATAATGACCTTTATCCATTTGGGCAATGATAAAGAAAAATATTATTTTTAAAGACAAAGTTGTTTGTACTGGAACCTTGAATCTGGTATCACCATTTGTGTTCTCCAGCTTGGTCATTTGTTTCTTTCATTGTTTAAGGAGAATTTTGAGATTATCTGCAATAACCGTACCTACTTGTCCAGTTAACAGAAGTGGTTTTGCCTCATTTTAGGTTCAAAATGTACAAACCTTGTTATTGAATAATGCACATCTTTGTGCATTTGTAAATATTCAATTTATAAATTTCAAGTAAATATTGTGCAGAAAACCTAACAATGTATTTGCTATCATCACCAGCCTTGAAAAAGCCTGGAAAAAATTGTTTGACCCCTTTTTGTAAATATATTCTCTTGTGTAACAGGCTCAAAGCCCTTTCCATTGTGAAATATAGATATGTTTAATGTTGGGAATGTTGGGTGTGGTAACCCCTTAGGCTTTGTACTTCCAAGGTCAGATGTCTCTGTAGTACTTAGATGCAAAGTCTGCTTTTGTAGATACGGCTGATGTTTTATCTCTATAGCCAGGAGGTCCATAGCTATGAATGTCAGCATATCCCTTATGTTTGACTGAGAATTCCTGGGAAAGTGGGCTATCCCTTATGAATGTTTGCTTCAAGGCTCTTCCTCCCACAAGCACACAAGAATAGTGGGAAAAGCATAATGAATGAGATCGCCGGAGCTGTTTCCCACCCCTAGCCTTCGGGAGACCCGTAGAACGTGAGAGTCCCAGGCTCGGGGAGGGATCACAGAACCGCCTTCCCTCCCTTTTCCCTCCGCCTGAAAACAAACAAAGGAAATCAACCCTTCTTAGAAACACGCTCCATTCCGACCGGATTGTTTATTGTTGCTATTGGAATTCTTTGAATTGAACAATAATGTAGAGGACATATTTGAGGAAGGTATGGAGGTGACACGCTGTGTTGGTTGTTGTGTCTCCTACCAGGAGATTTGATCCACAGCAGTGAGTAACTTTCCAAGCGAGTGTCCTTTTTCCAGCGACTCCCCTCTGTGTTGCTGATACAGTCTCTTTCCCGGCAGTGCCGCCCACATCGTGTCAGCACTTGCCCCCCTGCACACCTGTTCGGTATGGTAATCTGGTGTCTGAATGCTGTTTTTGCTTTTGCAGAGGTGGGGGTGGTGTGAGTCACCTGGGTCCAGGACTCAGACACCTGAACAAAGATGATGTCTGGTAGTCGGAGAAGAAAGAACTCAGTAATGGTCCAGCTGACTGATCCGTGTTCTCTCTAGAACTTACTGGAACAAACAGAAAACCGCCACCTGTCTGACTGTGTACGCTTCTCGTCAGCGTTACCACACACAGCCTCAAAAAGAATGTACAATTTGTGTATGAAAATCACACCCCGGTATTTCCCTACGTTTTACAAGCTGTCGACAGTGCAGTGTGTTTGTGAAATGCACATGTTGGTGAGAAAGATGGCACCTGATGAGAGCTATTGGCAAGGATAGACAGCAGAGGTGAGGGGGCATCCAAACTTCCTCCGCAGACTTTTCTCGTGTTGAGCCATTTTAAATGCACTTACAGCCAATAGGAATTCGGAAATTGATTACTGTACTGCTTTTATTGTGCACTGTTTATATTGGTTATTGGTATACGTTAATCTAAAAAAGTTTGTAATTTGTCCATATAGAATTGTATGGAGTTATGGCCCATAAAAATGACTTTGTTTTTCCGCTGATGACTCTTTAACCCCTTTATTTTTCAACTACGTGACGTATAGAGACCACATGTGACACATCACTAAGTAAAACTAAGTAGAAAAAAGTAAAATAGGTTGCCTGTTCACTTGAGCAGGAATGTTGGTGATTAATGATTTGTGGTTTGGTGGTCTTTGGATCATTTGGATGGTCTTTTAGAATCTCTGTGGGTCATGTTATAATTATTAACATTGTAAGAATATTGCTTTGTTTAATGTAATTTAAACATAACGATAAGCAGCAGTATTTAAATAACCATTTACTTAACTACAAAAATGAAAACCTCAGTTGCTGCATGGCCAACTTTTGGGAAAACTTATGAGTAAACAGTTCATTGATGTGTCTGAACAAACTAAAATAAAATAAATCGGACTCATTGTCAACTTAATGGCGGCCTAGCCTCACAAAGTCAGTCAGTGCAGCTTGTCGGACTCTGTCTTCTCCACCCTCTTCAGCATAATTGCCCTGTTTTTCTTGAGCACAGATGTTTCTTCAAGGGCACACAGTGGTTTTGTAGTCCATTTGGATCAGTCCTCTCTCTCTAATTACTGCACCAAGAGTTGCAGTCAGCGACCAATCAGCAATCGCCTTCTGCGTGTGTGCGTCTCAGAGCGAGACTGTGCGTGTGTTTGTTATGAGATGGGGGGTCCACAGCAACGCTATTGTTTTCTTTTTCTTTTTTGGAACCGTAAGACCATTAAAGCATTCCTTGCGTGTTCTTGCATGCACTTGACACGTCACAATCTTTGTGTGGACGCATTTGTCTGAAGTGTGTAAACTTTACGTTTGTAATGCAGTTTCTGTTGCGGTGTTGTTTGTCTTCACTGTGTTTGGACCTGTCAGGATGTTTGCCTACCTGCTTAGACTTCAGATAATCAAGCGCAGGTGATAAAGAAGTGGATGTTGATTTCATTCAGGAATTAACCTTTTCAAAAAGCTTGAAAAGGAACTAAATTATGGTTGCTGAGTCCTTTTCTGACAAATATTTTGGGGCCCAGTAGTCTAAAAACACTTTGAAAGTCTGTTTTTTTTTGTTTATTTTAAACCTGGAAACAGGGAAACAACTGTTAAACACAAAAGCTATTAAGTGTGATGAAGAATAAATGGGCTGTGGACGGTTGAGGTTTTTTTTCTAGGTCACTGAAAGGCAAATTTGTGACATTAACCATGTTAACTTCTTTGTTTGAAAGGTCAGATGTCCTTGCTTTCTTCAAACCACACAATATGCTATTTAGAGCAATCTCAGATTATGCTGGGATAACATGAATCATCTGTGTTTTCCACAAAGTTGTTGAGTCCCTGCCAGTTTGAGTGTTTGTTGCTATTATAAAAACAGGGATGTACCAAGTACTAGGACGTTCTAAAAGTTCTTTTAAAGTTTACAATTGTTTTTAATAAAGATTTTGAAATAATATGAGAACAATAGATTTTGGGATCCCTCTGTAAACATTTTACCATGTATGTAAAGTTTTACATGGGCCTGTTTACTTTATTTGTGAGTTTTGTTGTTGTAAAGTCTAAACAGCACCTCTGGTGGTGACTGTTGGTATGACTAGTGTGTGTGTGCGTGTTATCTGTGCATGTGGGTGTTTGAGTGTGTCTGGTCTTTGTTTCCTTTGATGTTTCGTAACGGCAAGTTGGTGTTGGGAATAAGGGGGGGTCAGTTGGGCGGGAGGGTGTGGGGTATCTAACTACACCCCAGGTCTATGTGAGGCAAATCCCTGAAGGAAAATGTCACATGAATGTCAAGTGTATAAGCACATAACAAGACTCCCACTACCTCCTCTGTGAGGGGAAGCAACGGTCACCCCTCCCAAATCTCCTCCCCTCTGCCCGCTAACCTCTCCTCCTCTCCCACTTATTTTGTCTGTTGTTTTTCCTTTATGGCCCCCTCTCAACAGTTTTACTGCGATTTCCTGCCCTCTCTCTCTTTTCCGGGGCTCTTATCTCAGGCTGTTAACAGCTCCAGCCGTTGGATAGCTCTCCTCACTGTTTACACTCCCGACCCGCGCCACCCGCCTGCCTCTTACTCTAGTCACCAATTTAGTTGTTTGCTCGGTTGTGGTCTTGCTGACATTGCGTGTTTAGCTGTATGCGTGCATGTGTGTATCATGTGGATTTTGTTACTGCATCTTCTCTGTAGACTTGTTTGAATGAGCCCCTTAGGAGGTCACTTTGTACCAGACAAGCATGTCCACCCCCCCACCCCAAAAACGCTCGCAAAGATCCGCCCCCAATTGGGAAGATAACAGGGCCCAGGATAACAGGGTCCAGCGTGGGTTTTAGACCAGCTAAACAAGTACAAACAACAACACAAACTCTCATTGTTGCCCTGAAGGCTAGCTGATCTTCCAGGCAAACCTTCTGAATCCTCTGTGGCCCGCATAGCTGGAATAGTTCTCATTCCTTAGCTGTACCACATAATAAACAGATTGTAGCTTTACTGTATAAAGCAGAGATAAGCTCAGATATAACTCTAATGATGTATAAACTGGTAAAAACCCTCTCTCTGCTCTCCGAACAAAGCCAAGCTCTGTGTTTAGTGATGAGAGAGACTGTTTTTATGTCATTGTAGTTTAGATGGTCGGTCTGTCTGTCTCTTCAGTGGTAGGCTGTTTAGATTGTCCCTGTAGGTTGTGTGTGTAATTCCTGCCCAGACGTGTGGGAGTCTTCACACTTGTAATGTTTTTTTAAAGCACTTTGTGAAGAAAGCTAGAAAACAAAACCTCTTCCTGTTTTGTCTCCAGAGAGGGAATGTTATATAAAAGCCTGTTGGCATTATAATGTGTCTCATATCCAAATATTAAAAATAAACTTGTTGCTGGTTGGGATGTGCAAAGAAAAACTGTTAATGAGTCTTAAAAAAATGTAAATGATCAGTTGCCAATCGTGACCCATCTGTAGTTGTTAGAGAGAGCACTGGCCTTCTGTCCTTAAAAAGTGTTCTTCTGGGTGACAAATATCTCCTTACCTTCAGTAATCTGATCAGTGCTTTTATTCCAGAGTCTGCTGTGAAGTCCGTCTGAAGTCCTCAGGCAAGATGACCAGATCAGCTCAGTCGCAAGTGTGTTTGCTCAATTGGTTTTACTGGCTTTCACAAGGAGTAGTAGAAACTGAGGTGTTTGTTTCTATGGTAGCTGTGATTTAGACAACTGTAGAATTATATATGTGTGTGTGTGTGTGTGTGTGTGTGTGTGTGTGTGTGCTTATGATTTTAATATATTGGACGAAGATTTGGATAGCTGACCTGGGTTATGTGTATTTAGCTGAAGGTTATCTGATGGATATGACTCTTATTTACATCAATGGGGATATTCAAAGACTGCAGACTATATTATCAGACATATTCTCAGACTGTGGAACTCTTTTGTTGCCTGCGACATCCATACAGACACGTCACGCATGTACCCATCCATACGCTTTCCTGTTTGTCTCACTTGGTTTTATCTCCACCCCTACATATTTTCATACACGATTGTGTGTCGTGTCTGGTGTCTTTGTGTGAGGTAGGCAGACACAGTAGGCATGAATGTGTGTGTGTGTGTGTGTGGATCTGGCTGCTGCCTTCTGGCTAACGTTGAACAGAAGTCGTGATTCATCCTTCGCACTCGACGCTCATTCATAAAAATCAGCATGAATACTACACTTTCCCGTTGGAGCGCTCAGGGGCGCTGGCATGTCCACAACATGTCAGACTCCTCTCAGTCCAGGTTTCGTGGCAGGAATGAAAATCTCCCGTCACTGTGGGTGTCCCCTCCTCTAGTTGGCAGGGCTGGCATAGTGTGACAGTGTCAGCCTGAGTACACACACTGTTTTGTGGTCTTGGAACGGAGGAATGGAGCCACTGTTTGTCAGAGAGACCACAGTGCCATTGTTTTTATATTAATTATAATTATTGATAGACTGGGCTGATAATTATCCGTTAGCTGATTAGGTTGTAGGATAATTTTCCTAGCATTTCCACTATGTAACAAACATTTAGCATATTATTATATTATATATAATATTTAATTATTTAATTTAAAATATTTAATAATATTTATATTAAGTTATACAATGTATATTATTTTGAAAGTTCTAGCAATGCTCAAAACATCCCCTTTTTTGAATGTTGCATTAACGTTATTGCTAATGTTATTTTTAAAGCGTTCCACTAACAAAAGAATTACGTTTTTAAAATTTAAAATACAATGTTAAAAAAGTTCTACTAACGTTATTGCAAGAATGTTTTGAAAATTGTGACAGAACATTTAGAGAATGCTGGCCAATGTTTTGAGAACGTTCCCTGTCAGCTGGGTTATCCACTCAGATTGTTTCTTAAAGAAACAGTACATAATTACTCAAGCAGCACCACCTGAGTATTAACACAAGCGTTTTTTGTTCTAAAGTGAATGGATGATGATAAACGGCCTGCCAGTCACTTCAGTGATGAATTGCACCTGTAAAGGATGTAGTGTGACTTGATGATGTCAGAAGGATGAGTTATAGAGATTTGATTCCTGATAGGAAGAGCCTGTCAGCTGTAAATGGTTTGAAGGTGGTACTGAAGATTCGAGTGGATCGGGCAAGCTGAGCAGCTGACAGGAAGGAGCTGAAGTAACTCACATATTGCGACTTTTGTGTGGTGCCACCTGTCTTTCACATTAGTTCCAGTGTGACAGACTGACTCCAGTACAGCCAATGTTGTATTCAGAGTCCTGCACTGTCAAAAACTAGGTAACGTACAAGTCTGACTCCAGTACAGCCAATGTTGTATTCAGAGTCCTGCACTGTCAAAAACTAGGTAACGTACAAGTCTGAAATTTGTTGTCTTAGCTCTGTTTAAATGTCATTTCCTGTTGTTTACAACTGCTCTGTGTCTGTGAAATACATCTGTATATGTTTCATGGTTTCTGTTAATGTGCAGAAGTTCAGTGTGAATCTGATGTGGTGTGATATCAGATTCTCTTTGTAGTTGTCATGAGGACGTGCAGAGGCATTATGAGGACAGACAGTTAGCTGAGCGATTCTGCAGGCTATTGAAGGGCAAGCTCATATTTCATGCTTTGCACTCACGGACTTCTTTGTAAAACCAGAAGAAAGGATTTAGTTTTACAAGTGCTCATTCCTTGTTTTGAATGAAATGGGCAATAACTATTTAAAAATGTTTTATTGGTTAAAGCAACACTGTGCTCATTGGCACCTCCTAAAAGCTGAATATCTATGTTTATATGTCTTCCTAGCAAACAATTTTGGGTTGTAAGAACGTTGCCCTAACATTTCTGTTGGTAACAAAAATGTTAAATGTTTGAAAGTTTTAAAAATGTTGTATTAACATCTTAAAATATTATGTTTTTAAATTTTCTATTAACTACTTATGAGTAACGTTTTTGATATTTGTATAAATGATATATAACGTTAAAAGAGTTCCACTAATGTTACAGCAAGAACTTTTTTGATAACTTTGAGAGAACTTTTAGGGAACGTTAGCCTTTTTTAGTGTTAAATGTTAGCTGGTTTAGTGTTTGTTAACAGTATATTTACAGATAAAGTCAAACCATATGCTAGAATCTGAATAATTTTTGCTCTCCCTTTTTCTCAGGAAAAAGACATGATTGATTCATAGTGTGTGTGTGTGTGAGATCATAAATAATGTACTTGATCTCATTATTGTGTAATAAAGCACTGGATGTGTAACAGTTCAGTCTCCGCAGGCATGTACGTGCTGTGAAGATGAAAGGCAGCCATAAAATTACAAAGGAAATCATATGGCGTTACTCAGCTCATTGGAAAACCACTCAGAAGCGTAATTCTCTTTAACCCTTTCCTGACTCAGTGATGATTGGCAGATGAAAGCTGCGCTCTGTATTGATAACAGCACAACATGAATTATTAGCTGATGGTGTGGGTGGTCATATGTTTCTGGGTTTTGATTGGTTGTTTTTGCTCAGTGGTTGATTGTGTGATTGAAGTGATTGTTGTCTGAAATTTCCTCATCCTCCATTGTCTGGTTAAACATATAGTCCCGCCCAACCTCACATGCTTAGTTGATATAAGGCTGTTTAAACAAACAGGAATGTTGAAAGTACTACAGTGTCACTTTTTCAGAGAAATCAGCCTATAAATAGATTACTTTCTATATTTAAAAGAAAGTGTTTTAACATCAGAAAAACAGAAACAAAAGTTTGAGTAGCGTTCTTATAACCGAGCAATAACGTTAATACAACATCTAAAAAATGTTTTGAACGTTCCTAAAACTTTTTTTCTCTCTCTCTCTCTCTCTCTCTCTCTCTCTCTCTCTCTCTCTCTCTCTCTGTATTGCTCCTATATCATTTTTAGCCTGTCATTGTCCAGTTGATCAGCCACAGGTGGCAGTGGCTGCATGGCACGACTCCCTTTTGGCAGGTGGGGACTTTCTTGGCTGAGTTGTACTTCTCGTAGGAATCATCAGTCTGGCACATGGTGTTGGTTTGGTTTGGCAGGAGTGAGCAGTGCTATCCATCTTTAGACTGGAGGATGTGGATTCACCTGTTGTCTGCTGGCTTCTTGATGAGTAAACCTGAGTAAACCTTAAACCTGCCTTGACTGCTGACAGCCCTGAGTCTCTTTGACTTTAGCTTGTTTTGCTAGAAAGAAGATTCTGGTTGCCACGTGGCCATGCATGCCAGATGTCAGATGCTTTATTAGAGGCCAATAATCCAAACTCACGTGCCCTTAAAGATCCTGAACTTTGTCTTGGGGGGTCTGGAGTGGACGTGTGTTGTGTTGACGGTCAGCTGCCGCTCTGTTTAGGCTGAGATGTGTTTCCCATGAGAGGGAGAGCATTGAACGTGGAACAACCCCAACACGCGACATAAAGGTCAGGAGAAGCACAGCTGTGCTCCTTTATCAGCACACACACTTCAACCATTTACTGTGTCAGATAAATTTAGACATTTCTGGAGCGCACAACAGCACGGCTGTATCCACTGCTTGGTCAAGTGAAAGAAAGAGGGCATTGTGGGAGATTTTTTTCCCCACGTCTGCGGTCTGTGTGGTTTGCTTTCAATCATATACTCATCTGTGATTTACAGGGCGATTAATGTTGAAGGACTGGGGGGATTTATTGAATAAGAATCGTTCTGCAGTCGGCTGGGATTTCTTTCATTCTACCTCTGCTGAGAGATGATCTGTGACGTAAAATATTTGCGTGCCTCAGAATAAAAGCACGTCATCCGTCTGCCAGTTTGGGAAAATGTCAAGTCCAGATTAAACCAACAGACGTTATTCAGAGTAGATGTCGTATTTGAAGTGACGCAAACAAAAACACGATTGTGAGATGCTTAAAGGCTTAAGATGCTCTGTGGTATAATGTTTGGATCTCATATAACCTATTGGGTCTCTGACTGTTCTTTAAAACACAAAAGTAGAACTTTTAAAAACGTCTCAGTGCTCCATACAATGGAAGTCAATGGCCACTGTGGTTTGGTTACCAAAATACTTTAAAATATCTCCTTTTGTGTTTTCCAGGAGCCAAAAAGTCATTGGAATGAAATAAGGGTGAGGAAATGACGAATTATCATTTTTAGGTGAACTATTCCTTTAACCCAAACCATTAGTGCAGGTGAAGTTTGAAAGACACAGTACAAATATTGCAGTTGCCCAAAAGCAAACGAATCGCAGCCAAAAAACAGAATGAACTGTGTTGGTTGTTGAAAATATTTCTCTTAGAGCTGTGCTGTTTCATTCCCAGTGTGAAATATATCACAGTTGTTGCCCTTTAAGAGCTCTACCAGGCAGTTTACACACAGCTCCTGAAAAAACTCAGCTTTATGGTGTCGTTTTGACAGCAGGCCTGCAATCCATTTTAGTATCACACAGGACTGTATCAGTATGGTCTGCACAAAGTATTGATTAAACCATCTCTGAAACAATAAAGTTCATGAAGCAATCTTCAGAAGTTTTTGGTTGCTGCTTCTCACTGCTGTGCCCAACATAAACAAGTTGGATAATACAGATAAAGTATACCGAAACCCCTGTGTACAACTTAGCCCCCTCTTGTCCATGTTTTCTGTCTAGCATTAGAGATGGTGAAGCTGGGAGGTGCATTAGGCTGCCTTTCATCTATGTTGGCTCTTGTGTTTGAGGTTCAAGCATGCAGGCAGATAAACCCATTGCAGACTTTTGAACCCGTCCTCCTCTCCATTAAGATGAGTTGTGTGTGTACGTGTGTGAATGAGTGTGTGTGTTCACATAAAATTCCCACAGGTAACAAGCGCACTTTGAGTGAGCATGAAACAAATGGAAAATTATGGAAAGTTCTTTTTTAATTATCTAACAATGTTTGCCTATCTGAGTGATTTAGCATGCCGTTGTAATGAGAAGTGAGGATAATTTCCTTAAAACGTATTAAAGGTTTGTGGTGTACATGGATTTGTTTATGCTCTGAGTTATCCCTTTCTTTCTCCACTATGAAATCTCACACAGATTGGTTTACCTTTTAGCAGACGCTTCCCCTAAATGGCATCGCTGCCGCCAGAAAGTGGCAGCCATTACGGAATGCCGAATGGGAGTGTTTATACAAAAATTCCCGTAATTCCAGTCAAAAGCCCAGCCCCAGATGTGGGTCCCCTTGCCATAACTGTGTAGACTATGAGTGTACATGCCTCTAGTTTGGAACACAGAGTCAGCTTTGTTCTAAAGCATTGTGACTCAATTGGATATTTCCGCTCGGCATACGCAAGGCATTCATTTGGACTGCGAAAATGCATTTTTCACAGGCATGTATTTAAGCGTGTGCAGGGTCTCCGCTCTCCCCTCTTTTCAGGTTTCTTTTTCAAATGAGTTTCTAATTGTGTTTACATCACAGTGATTAGGAGAAGGTGACTGGCTCCCAGTAGACGGCCATGCTTTTCCCACATAACTGGGTGATTGTTGTAGTTAATTATTAGATTAAGCCCCTCGCTGGCCTTTTGCCCTCCACTGTTTCCTCTGCTTGTTAACATCGGATATGTTACAGATTTCCATCTTTTGGCTTTCGGAAGTATGTGCTACAACATCGGCTCTCCCACATGGCCAGTTAAACGCAGGGAGGTGATCTTTTCCAGAAACATCTTTGCTGGTTGAAAGTCTCTTCACATACTGATAACAATCATTAGGTAAAGTGGTCTAAACATATTTATATATCTTCAGTGGAAGGCTCAGGACCATAAAATGTTCGTCCAATCATTGCATTCAGTCCTAATGCAATGATAGGTTGTGAATCTTTTTTATGCTTCACATGTTTTGGAGGAGGCTCTTTGAAAGGTGCAGGTCTCTTTCAAAGCTAATTTGCTATTGTAAGCCTCTTTGAAATTGTCTACCCTACCTTTAACATCTTACAACTGTGTGGAAAGCTGATGAATAAGTTAAAAGACATTAAATGATTTTGTCATTCATATGCACAGTTTTTACATATGGCTGTAAAAGTTTCATAACACTAGCTTTAATGGCCTCCAGCGAAGGAGAGGAGAAGAAAAACAAAGGATAAAAGATGGTTGTCAGAGGAAATGACAAGACAGTAAATCAAAAAGCAGGTGTTAGACTTCAGAGGGAGTGAATCGGGCTCTGCTGTGCAGTTTGCAAAGCAACCCAGTGTGACTCCAGGTCAATCGATTTTTTTTGCTTTTTCTTTTAAGTAGACGCTGTAACGCTCTTCTAAGTGTTAAATTTACAGTGATTCTGTCAGTGTCGCAGTTTACAGAGTAGAAGCCAAAATGTTTGTTTTGAAGCATTGAAATTTTTTTTCAAAAAATCCAACAACTTAAGAGTAAGTTAACTTTGATATAATTTTGATAAATAGGCCTAATGTTAAAATATTCTACTGACATTACTGAGCAATTTTTTAATGTTAGCCAACATTTTAAGAATGTTAGTTGGGTAGTTAATTAGTGAGACCTCAGTTTTCAGACATTTTCTATCATTTCACGTTACACCTCATGCTGTTCTATTAGAGCCTGTGTTGTGACGTCAATATTAAAAATGATGTATTTAGCAGCATGTGAAAATATGTGGCATTTGTGTGTGTTTAGTGATTTTTGGGGAGGTTTGTGTGTGTGCCTGTAGGGACAGTAAAGATAGAACAAAGATTGTTTCATGTGGAACAGTAGAGAACGGTTTCCCAGTCAGAGCGTTTTATCTCATTCAGTTGCCGCCTTGGGATACGAGTTTACCGTAAACAGTGAGTCATGTGGTTACTTGAGGATGCAACCCAGGCCTGTGCTGATGGGGTTCAAGAATACAGTTTAAAGTTTTCTTCTGGTCCAGCAGTCAGACATCAGGAGTTCTTGGTTTTCCTTGGCAGGACTCGCTACTACTTTATAGCTATTAAGACGATTTATTTAGAACGTACGTCTGTGTGTGAGTGTAAATGTTTCAAGTTGGGTAATGTTCAATAATCTGCAGTTATTGCGATTCACAGTGAGGATTATATAGTAAATGATGTTAAAGCTGCAATCTGTAACTTTTTGGTTAAAATTGAACAAAAATCAGTTGAGCAAGTAAATGACAGATCAGTGTTCAGTTATGATCAGTTGTATCTGCATATCTACCCTGCAAGATTTCATAAATCGCATATCTGGATACTGTATATGGTGCTGCATTTGTTGCTTATTGTTACAGCAATTGTTTACAATTCAAAATGTCATCTACGTTCAGAAAATAACTCTTTCAGTGCCATGCAATTTTATGTTTTAAACAGAGCTGTCAGTCGAAAAGCGAAAGGTACAAATTGCAGCTTTAAACAAAAGTATATTTTAACTTCTTCAGAGCAGATACTCTTCACTTTAAACTACTGCTCTAAACCCTCCAGGTGTCTCATCCAACTTCATGAGATGTTTTCAAACAGAACCGAAGATATTCCCATGTTTGTTTCTCATTCTTGTGCAAAAAATATGTGCATGATTTAAATGCAATTTTTAGAGTTAGGCAGAAATTTTGTAGTATTGTCATGTACTGTATTTACTCCAAAACTAATTTCAGACTTTTAAGCTTTACCTTCACTTACACTTGATCTGAGCGGCCTGGGAAGTTGGTTTGAGGAATGTGGAATAAAATGCTCCTCCCCATGATCTCTTTCTCTCTCCCTCAGACTCTTACTCGCTCTGTCTTTCTTCTTCATTATCTTTGAATCTGGGCAAATAAAGAATTGAGTTACGGTCATTATGACTTTAGCCCGTTTGCCCTAGGTGGCCGTCAGGGCTTGAAAAGGCTCCTCCAGTGTTTGTGAGGGTCTGGAAATTCTCTCTGCTATGGAATGCCCTTGAAGTTTTTTTTAATTCACTAACATGTGATAACACTTTACAGTGAAAAAAACGTCACCAGCTATACCTGCTTATGCACTGAAAATATTTCAGATCTCCTGGGCTCCACTTTAACTTCAGGATAAGAACATGCTTGGGGAATGCTTGGTTAAGCATATTAAACTTCTTATTCTGTTTTCAAGCATAAAGCAGATAATCTTGCAAGTTTCCTGCTTGGTTCACATGTCCTGCTATCAGGGAACATTTTTTACATTTTGTTACTTAATGGAAATGTTAGGGAAACGTTCTTGCAACCTAAAATTGTTAGCAGGGTTAATAGTGGTCCACCTTTTTTTTTAAACAACAGACTTTATATGAGATGAATAAGTTGTGTATGAATGCTTTGAATGAATAACTTGTGTTTAATTTCCCTTAATTGCTTTGCTGTTTGTCCAACAGATTCGTTGTGGTTTGGATTTGTATGGAAAGCTCTGAGAGAAGGTCTGCTCGCTCGATCTTATTCACATGTACGTGCTCCTGTGAACGCACTCTCAGCAGCTGCCATGGAAACAGACACTCGCAAACTATCGTTTTTTCCCCGCCGGTGTTGGGAAGTGCCGCATGCTCGCATGTTTTGGCTGTTCGTGAGCAAGTGCAGTTGGCCCTTTCAGGGGAGGGAAGAGAAGTCAGGCAGAGCCACAGCGTATTTTTAAGTCCACGCTGTTCCAGACACCGCATGTGATTTATGGAGTGAGAGCTAACTGGGCGGGTCATGTCCCGGCAGAGAGCAAAGCTACTTGACGGCCCCAGAGTTAGATAGAGCGAGAGAGAGATGGTAAGAGAGAGAGAGAGAGAGATGGATGCTTGAATGTGCTGAGAACAAGGTAGGATGGAGAAGTTAATACACAGCTTGAACTGTGTCAACATCATCTGTGACATGCTCTTTATACAAAAAGAACAAAGCATGTTTTAATATATAGTTGTATACAGAGACTTATGTCATGATCATTTAAATTTTGACCGTTGATCATAATCTTTCATGATACCAACAAGGAAAGTAATGCAGTCTTCTGTTTAAGAAGTTTAGTTTTCTTCTCCCACCCACAGGAAATATGTCTGTGATGCATCACCCAGAGTTGTCCTGCCTGAAAAGTTTATAAAGCTTTACAGGTCAAAAAATCAACATTTAATGAATTATTTTTAAGTTCTTTACTGTAAAGAAATTTGTTTTGCTAAAGTGAGGAAGTGGAAATGATGTGTTAGATGTGGTCGATAAACTCCAGATGTTTGGTATTTTGCTAGCCGAGCCTCTGTGACATTTTCACAAGCCTGAGCTCTGAATCAGACGCTTGTCTGGTAGTGCAACCTAAAGGTTGATGATTTTGCAAATGGGAAAGCAAAGCACAGCATTCTGACCCAATTAAAATCAAGCCTTTTGTATGAACCACAAGGGATTTTAATGCCATTTACATGAACTTCAAAATGGTCCTCCTAAAACTCGAACAAACTTGAAGCTCCTTTTACCTTGTAATGCCACCATGATCAAGCAGTGCAGAAATACCATGTCCAACAGAGTACAAAGAGTGTTCCTGGCTCTCTGTATCTGTAATTGTAGGCTTGGTATTGTGCCGTCTCTGAAGGAGAGGATGTGAGTGTTCATCTGTTTTGTGACACTCCCGACTATGGAATCTGATGGTTTGACCAAATTTGGCTTCCCAGAGAAATTACAATTTTGGCATGAAGCTTACTGGAGTTGTAATGAAGTGATGTTACTATATTCAGAATCACAAGCATGGCATTGACTGTGAAGGAACCAGTAAGAGTGACAGTTTCATCAGACATCTCCCCCCTGTAAAGTCAGGGTTGGAAAGAAGATGAAAAGGGGAGTGACAGCTCCTGAATTTGTCGCCCTTCTTCTTGGCCGCTTGGCAGCCAGTTGATCAGTGAAGAAAACATGCTCCCTCTCTTTTACAATGAAGCCCTTTGTTTTCTTGTCGGCATCCGAACTGTCACCCATTTTCTAAATAGTTTCCAGGTTATTAAAACGGTTCCAGACAGTGTCTGTTGAACAAAGTTTTCGTTTAATTGCTTGGCATCCGTCTTCCTGATGGACTGCAGACATCCTCACAGGTTGAAGCTATTTATCGTTAAGGATCACAGAGCTGGTGAGGCTGGTGTTGCCTCATGCCTCCAGGTGGGACCTCACACAAAAATTCTTCAATAAATATGAGGTGCAAGTTTACTTACAGCCTCATTTCCCTTATTTTTTATCTCTTGTTTATCAATCCTTGTTGGTTTCTGGTTCCTTCCTGTCCTTTCTAATTTGATTCCTTTGATTCCTCAGCTGAAGACAGCTTTGTTGACTGCAGTCTTTTACTTAGCAGAAAAACTCAAATGCTCTGTGCCGGTCATGTATGAAGTGGAGATTAATAGGCTATTTATTTAGCTAAGATAAGTGTGTTAAATTATGAGGCTCAATCCAAGAGCTCTTGTTTATCAATGAGATGAATGAACCTTAGATAAGTTTCTACTTCATTGTTTAAAAAAAACAAAAAGTGGTACAAAAGAAGCATTTTTAAGAAACTTAATCTCTTTCAGGCCAATGAGAGTGAAGCCCTGTTTATACTGACAGCAGATATATCACTGGAGGTTTGTTACTAATAGCAGGTTACCTAACTGCAGTGTCATGTGTCAGAATAGGCACACTAGGCACACTCCCATTGGTGGTCGCCATGGCCACATCACATCTCTGCTCATTTGCATAAATTCAAACTCTGTTAAACTCTGTGGTCACATTGTCAAGGGTCGTTGACCCTCATGTCGCTGGAAATCTCCAGGAATCTCCAGGAAGTGAATTTAATGCTGTGAGTCGAAAGCTACGTTGTGGTCGTCTCTTTTTTTTTTTGTCTGTACATCTTTAGCTGAGGCATAAATCTCCAAATTGAGTTTACAGCACCTGATCCAGGAAAAACATGGCAGAGAGAAAATCCTCCTTCACAGTTTTCCCTGGCATTTCTCCTTCCTGTTGTTGTTTAACACCACTCTTCTACAAGTGCTCCGTAAATCAGAGCTGTCACGGGTTTGCTGGGAATGACTTGCACAGAGAGAGAGAGAGAGAAGAAATGATTAGAAGCAATACATCGTCATTGTTAAGAGTATTGATAAATTCAAGGGTTGAAAAACAGGAAACTTTGCGGGCTGGTCGGATTTACTGAATTACTAAACATGAATCCAAGTGAATATAGTTTTGACTGCGGTTTTATTTTGTAATATTAATTATGGGAAAATTGTAGAGTTTAGGGTGAACAGAAGTAATCCATTGAGAGATGATTTTTTTTTCATTTAATATCCTCTGTCTGTCATTTTGTTCCTCTTTAAATCTTTATCCATTCATTGTCAAATTGTAGCAAAACAAATTGTAGTAAAATAGCTGTGGTTTTGAGGACCTTTCTTCCCTCTCTCGGCTGTTCTGTACTTAGTAGGGATAAAAACCTTGTAGACGATTATATAAATGGCACTTTTTGAGCCATGTCACTGATTGTCATATTGTTTTGTTTTCAATAGTAGAGATGGCAGACCAGTACACGCTTTATGTAAGCATAGAGGACACAGGCTGCATCCTGTCATAACTTCATCCCTTTTTTTTCCTCATGCCTCCTCTCTCAAATCCTTTTCTTCTTTCTCTTCACACACTCATCCGCAGTCCTCTGCGCATCTCTGCCGTTAAAAGTTATCTTAGTTTTGAAACACTTTGTTCTTTTTAAACTGTCTTCATGGCTGAAGGGGAGAATATTTATACACATTTTAATGCAAACTATAAGCATTAATGTTGTAGGTGGATGGATCCTGCTTTAGGCCATAAACCAATAGATTGAGACATTGAGTTTCATCTTTGGTACTTAAAGGAAAAGGTTTGTAATGACATAGAATTAGAGAATAAAATTTTCATTTTTTAACCACACAGCCAGATGTTTTATCAGTCCCCAGTGAATGCAGAGACGTCGCATACTGTGTCTGTCTCGGGTCAGTCCAGGGCACTGATGACTGGTGCTAAGATGTCCAGCCATGTCCCTGCCCAACCTGCATTAAGAGGAACTGCAGGAAAGTTATGAAAAAACTGGACATAATAATCAAATGGAATTCAGTAAATCACTCTTATGAGTATCCGCATCATGCTTCTGATTGGCTGAGATTTATGCCCTGGGCTTTACTCAAATCTGGTTATTTATGGCACATTCCTTCCATGTCCTTTTTTGGGTTTTAATCACAAACATCCCTCTTTGAATGGCACACAGGGTTGTTGTTACTACTAATTCGCATCATGTTAAAAGAAAGGCTTTATGATGTAAAAGAGGTTTTGTGACGTAAATTAATTTTTAAAGTGGAATTTGACCCCATGCAAACTGAATTTAGATCACAAAAATCACATTGCTCGCACAGACAGCACCTGTTTGATAAGCCAATCAAACCATCTGTCTCTTCTTTTGAAAGTCACATGCATGACCACAAATATATTGTACTATACGCAGCTGGATCAGCTGATGACCAACCTGGCCAAGCCGAAAGGCTGTTGTAAACCAGCCCAGACCAGTTTACACCAGCTAATACCAGCAAACTATCTTTTGCTGGACATTTACGCAGTTTTTTACAGGAGGGTAAGACAGCCTATCCCCCCTTTAGTGCCCCCTGTGGCAGTTCTGAGAATTCAACACACTGCATTGTGAACCCATTTTATTGAGTTTACATTTATGTTCACATACTTCCATAGGCTAAATTTTGGGCCTCAGTGTCAGTGCCTGAGTGCTAACAGAATACATCCTCATGCTGAATGCTTGTGTGGGTGTCTGTGGTTAGAATTTCACTCTGTTTTCGGATCTTAGAATAGTGTAAGTAGATACCCACTGACTGTCTCATAGATGGTGTGTCTGTGCCTCACCATCTATGCGTGTGTGGCTCATTCAGGAAATTGGGCTGTAAATAAAGACAGGCCTACATTTCTCTAACTCTGAAATAGCTCTCCAAGCATTCCAGATAAAAGCTTTTGCATCATCTGGAGTAATAACACTCTCACGGGACAGACGCAATTAACTAAGTTATATTCAACAAATATTATGCAAATGTTTAGACGACCGGGCTCTTTGAAGTGGAGGGGGTGCAACAACTAAAACCAATTTAGGTCTCAATGGTGTAGATTGTTTTGAAGGATCAGTGTTGCTTTTATTAATAACAACCGAGTGTGCAGACATGTGAAGACCTTTCAGCAGCTCTTTGGATGAAACGAGAGGATGTAATAGTTTTCCCGGTACGTAATGGTGTGTTGATGACAAGCATTAATGAATGACTTGGGTATTATTAGATTGTCATGCTGTTTGTGTCTTTTTATATGCAATATTTTACTTGTGTGTGTGTGGGGTATAAATATGTAGTTTACGAAGACACAAATGTGTATAATGACGTGTATAACAATGTAAACATGGTTTATGGAGACATTGACACACACAAACTAAATCATTTTAAAAAACGTACAACATTTTTGTTATTTAAAAAATGCCCCTGTTTTCTGTATGGTTTGGTTTAGGGCATAGAATATACAGTTTGCACATTTTAAAAGCCATTATGTGCATGGAGAGTCCTCATAAACCACATATGCCAACATGTGTTGGCAGGAAACCCCTTTTCCCCTTTGTGATGAAAGGAAGGAAGTGAAACTTCTCCACATCAATTCATGCTAACAGCTGCAGCAATCTGAGAAGCTAAAGAATCTTGTGAGAAGATTAGAGATATGAGCAGGCCGTGGTGAGGGGAACATTGTCCACCCTTGGAGCTCTGTTTCTGGATAGAGATGGTCTGAAATGGCCACTGTTACAGTTGTAGGAAAACGTAGAAATGTAGAAATCAGCAGGTGGTATAAAAGATCAAGGTTTTTCCACAGGGAAATGTGGGAGTTTTGCAGCCAGTACTGGGAAACTGGGAAAATATATGCACACACATGCATGTAAATTACATTTAGGGTCTATATAAAGTCTTCTGTCAGGGTTCCAAACCTGAATGATCATGGAGTTTTAAGATTAGGATTTCCAGGCCTGGAATAGTCAGGAAAATTGATCAAATCTTAAAGGGTCTTGGAAAAATTCTGAACAACTTTTTCCAAGAGTCTGTTCCAGTTATGATCAGCTATTTTTATCAGCTATAAATTGCTGTTTGAGTGTAAACTTTACAAAAATATATTTACAAATATATTAAATATATCTATATTAATATAGTTGTATTAAGTATATAGTTATATTAATATGGTAAAAAAAATCCATATCCAGTAATTGCAAATGACTGGAAAAATCCTATGAATTGTTGTAGCATTACATCGACACAGTCTGTTTTTCCTGTAACTGTGTGAAACCATGACATAATAAATTGGGAATTGGAAAAATTGGAAAATGAGCGCATGCTGTTATTTCATGTACTGGATTGCCGTGAAAGTTATTTACCAAATGCAAATGTGTATGTTTTAGTGGTATAACACATGAATGAGGGTAGTGGGGGTATGTGTTTATAGGCCTTTTCATGTATTATTACTGCCCTGTGGAGTGATTAAAATGCTGGCTGCAATTATAAAAAGTATATGTGCATATCATACTGGCCTATGAGATAGAACCATTATGAACCAGCACATAAAACAGCCTAAACCCTGCTGAACTAAGCTGGTGTTTTCTGCAGAGAAGGTCCTGAATTGTTTTCCTGTTTCTGTGTGGTTATGCTGGCTTTCTGGATGAAGATCGAGCCCATATTCGTTGTGGACATAAAGATGAAGGATATACAGCAGTAGGTGGTGGGTTTAGCAGTTGGAGAGACTGGTGGCTGAGATGTTTTTGCTTCCCCAAACCAAAACACACGCTTTTGGTTGGTTGAGATCTCAAGTAGCTCTTAGACAGTTGGACAGCTGGTCAAACAAGCTTAATGGAGCAGTAGTTTGTCTGGAGTACACCCTAAGCCCATTAACTCCTCTCTGGGCCTTCTCATTGGTCAGTCAGGGATCAGTCGGCTCTGTTTTGATGCTTCCATGACCTAATGGCCAAGATGCAGTATGTGTTTTTGAAACAGGAAAACATTCCAAGAAATTTTAACTAAACTTTAGCATGTTATTCCAAGAACTTTTGGATAACTTTGAGATTAACACATTAATCGTCTGTGTGAGCGTTCAAACGTGTGAAAGAGAGTCAGGGGAACACAAGATGGAGAGAGTGAGAGAAGACCTCGTTCTGTTGGTCCTTTCACATCTGGATTCAATAGATGCTGTTTGGATGTATGAGGGAGGAGCATGTATAAATAGTCACTTCCATAACCATACTAACCCTCCCAGCTCCTCCCACACATTGGGCCAGTGTTGCCCCTATACCACACTAATGTCCTTTCAGCATTCCTTCAATTTCTAACAGCCAAATAGGCAATTACAGTCATGCTGGTTCTTTTTAAATGGTGAGTGAAGCTTGTTTAGTTATGAGAGGCTTGGAGTAAGTGATGATGGATGACTTTTAGGACTATGTGTGCCATGCCATTGTTAGGTGGGTTGGTCTTGATTAAGGCATAAAATCAGTTTTGTTGGACTAAATGTGTCCTGGACATACACAAGCAATCGCTCGGGGAAAGCTAAAAAGATTCTCATTTGACTGTGGTCATGTATTTTTGCACACCACAAAAGTAAAACAGTGATTTTTTTTTTCAGAGCTCTTGTCCTGGGTGGTGCAACGCAGGGGGCAGGCAAAGCTGTTCTCTTTGTTGTGGCCATTTTAAGTGAAGCCTTGTCCCTAAACACATGCCCCCTTTGTAGGGCACACGTGCGGAGCGCTTCCTTAGCCCCGCCCTTCCCTTACAGTTGAATGGAGGCGCAAATGCCAATGGGGTGGGTGTGGTTTAAGGGGTGGGGGGCTGGTCAGCCTAGCCAAGCCACGTCACATCAAGCCAAGCAGACCCCTCTTGCTTGAGCAATTTTAATTTGTGGAGACTCAGCGATGCTGCAGCACCAGTGTGTACCCATTCACCTCACACACATGCACAAACATGTGCCTGAGGATTTGAGCGCATTTTTTGTCGCTGGGTGTTTGCCGTCTGCGCTCACCTCTTTGATCGATCATTTCATAAGCCACTCAGTCAGAATGGAATGAAGGTCTGTTGGGCTAGTTTTTATTGTTTTCTAGTGTGTGTGTGTGTGTGCGTGTTTGTGTGTGTGTGTGTGTTTGCTTGATATTGTTGCAGTGGGCTCTTTTCCAAAAAAGCAAAGGAATTCTGCAAAAAAAATCTCTCCTTATGAAACGAATAAAGTATTAGACCAGCTTGGCATTCCAGGAGTTTTTTAATACAGTAAAATCATGCTGGGAAGGTAGAAGGTTTATTCCAGATCTCTGCCTGAACACATGCACAAATGTACCACTTACCCAGAGTTCATGTGGTCTCTTGCACACATTACACTAAATAAAGGGCCTGAAAAAACAAGCTCTGCATGGCCCGTAAACCTGCAGTCTTAACAACAACCCAAGCTGAACATCGTGACTGCTTACTCATAAGATTTACTCATGTGCTCATCCAGTCGTATCTAAATTCATTCCCCACTGCTTGATTTTTATTCTGTCTGTGGCTTTGATTAAGCGTGGTAGTCAATTTTCTCTGTTGTCTTCTTTTTGTACTCAGGGGATGAATGGCCAGATTTATAGGCAGTGTATCATCACAATTCAGGCTTTGTCTTCAGAGTCAGATTTGCTGGTGGAAAACCTATTCTGTGGATCTGTAGCCAAGGCAGGCCTGTGGAGACTGCTGTGCTAAAGCACTTGTGTTCAGTCCATGTTTGTCACACATTTTGTCTGCATTTATGTATGCGGTGTTGTGGCCTAGGGCCGTAAGTGATGTTAGCTTAACAAAGCAAGCACATTCACACCTACAGTCAACATCAGTAGACGTGTTAATTATAAATTTTATATTTTGTCAATTAGCCATTCGTTTTTGCTTAGTTTTTACACTACGATTGTTTGTTTTTGTATTTCAGGGCAGATAATGTTTAATGAAGCTTCTGAAAACATGGTGAAGTGAGAGTTGTTAGTTAGCCATTGAACATTTAAGAAACGTTTTTGTATCATTTTTTGGGGAGTTTGCTTTTATAACTCATAGAAGAGATGCATGGGGGGTGAGGGGTTTGTAACATGAGTGTGTGCATATATGATGACAGAGTTTTAAGTTTTGGGTGAACAGTATTTTTAAACAGGAAACCTCTTTAATGCCAGTGGCTAGTGAGTGATGTACCCCATTATAAATTATCCATCTAAAGGCCTCTTTCCTCAGTTGTTCGTAAAGAACATGACTTATTGGTTGAATTTAATGCTTGAATGAAGAGGAAAGCAGGATGGTGGCGTTGGCTGTTGTGTCATCTCTGATCTGTGAGAGCCTGCAGACTGTGAGTCTGTTTCAGGTGTGGCTGATGATCCACACACCTGGCTACAAGAATGTCAGCCCACGGGCGGTATGGACTGCTGTGGAATTTGTTTTTAAGCTGTTGGTCTGGGCTGTTTACAGCTTTAAACACACAGACAAACACACACAGGTAGTAAAATGGAGGTGGAATATTTGGCTTTGGTTATAGCTGGACATGGTTTTATTTTATGTATTTATTTTCACAAACTTAGAGACAGTATCCAGCTCAATAATAAAGATGGCTCAGGCTAGTGCGAGACGGTTGCCTTACAGAGTCAATTCCAAAATACCTAAAATGTTAACATTTGTTTTGCTGTTATATTTTGAATATTGTTTTTGTTGTTTTAAACTTCATGTAGTGTTGGAAGCATGATTTTGAATAGGTTAAAATTGAATAAAAGAAAATTGCCATCAGTTTTTAGCCAAACTGTATTATGTTATAAAACAATTTTAAAACAAAACTTTACACACAGTATTAAACCCAGCAATCTATCTTCATCTCATCAAAAGTTAATACTAGTTTCACCATATCAGTAATTTTGATTGATGGTTTATTGATACAGGATCACATGTACACACACATATTCTCTCTCTCTCTCTCTCTCTCTCTCTCTGGTCCCAATTATAGGAGATGGATGGAACTGACATCACTGATCCTGTTGTTGAATTTCTTTTTCACTACCTGTTTCTGTATCTATAATGGACAGATAACAAATGACTCAGTGTAGTACTGCTGATTGGAAACAAGCAGTCATAAATATATAAAAAGACCGATTGACTCTACCATACCTGCTTTGTGTGAGGTTTTATCTTTTTATTGACAACATCTAAACAAGTTTTTTTACAGGGTTTGACTGCAGATGGTTTGATTTCCTTCACTTGGTTTGGTGCCAGTGTAAACTAAGATAAATTTCATCAACTGTGACTTCATTGTTTGCTGTAAGGTTTTTTTGCCAGCGCTGACAAACTGAAGTTGTTTTTAGAAATCTGGCTGTGATGTCGGGAAAGACCTGACCTGTTTAATGGAGGGTAACCAAATGTTTTAGGTCTAGTTCAAATCTTGTTGGAAATGTGCGTTCTGTAATATATTTGCAATATAGCTGATATCTGACATGGAAGGTTTAGGTTTGGACACGGCAGATTTAGCCGTGGCACTGCTGAGAAATCAAACTGTGGACATTGTCATTCCTAACATTTAAAAGAATTCCCAGCTATAACACTCTCATAATGCTGGCTAATGTTCTCTAAATGTTTTTAAAAAATCGTATCTTGTTTTACCCTAACCCGTTCTCAAAATGTCAGTAGAACGTTTTTACACTATATATCATTTACTGATATACATATATATCATATACATATATATCATACTTTTGTGGAACATTTTATAAACATTACAGATTGTGTGTAATTTCCACATGTATGCTCATCCGTAAATCAAAAGCATCGCTATTTGCTCAAGTGGGATACAAGAGGCCCAATCTGAATGGATGTGGGAATAAGTCCCACCTCCCCTCTGTGCCTTTTAGGGACATGTGCAGAGTACAGGAGGATACACTCGTGTTAAAAGAGCTGTTGTAAAGATGTGATGTGTGTGTGTTGAGTGAAGCCATTGATCATGAAAGCATGAATGAATGTGCGGATGGCTGCAGGCAGTGAGCTGTGTTCAGTGTTTCATTGAATTCCCAGAGGAAATGACTGGTCTGCCTTTCTAGTCAGAGCAGATAAACAGTCACTGTAAGACACACTAATATGCTCAGGTCTGATTGTACTGTGGATACATTGTTATTTTAAGCCTTTATAAATTAAATACATTTATTTTTGCACAATCATTATATTCAAAAATTTAATGAATATTCATTAATAATATTTATAATATTCAATATATATGCCACTACTACTATGGTGCATACAGTATATTTTGTATATTTTATATGCATTGGTATTACTTCTGAACAACTTTTTTGAGTTTGGACACCGTAATGTGTCATACTGATAAAAGGTTGTTTGAGGATCTTAGTTCAGAATAATTTTGCTGGTTTGTACAGAGGACACACGTAAACAGTCCTGGAGAGATCTGCATAAGTTTGTCATAAACACCTGCAGTTCATTTGAAGTCACAAGCATTTCTTACTGTTAGTCTCCGGATATTTATAAAGTACAGCTGCCTAAAACAATGTGACTTTCCTCTATATATATATATATATATATATATATATATATATATATATATATNATACCAGCACCAGCATATACACACACAGAGCATCTCTGTCCCCCATCTGGCCAATTTAGGTATTGCGTCCTATTCCCTCCAGCCGAGCTGTGTGTGAGGTCTCAGTCTACAGGGAGACAAAGGGCATATTTTCAGTTTGGAGGCCCTGCAGTGGGCTGGAGCTCTGTGGTGCTGCCTTGCCTCGTCAGTGTCACAGTTGAGAAGGGAGCGGAGGGGCTGGGGTTGAGGTGGGGGGGGGTCACTTCAAGTTTTACAGTGGTCCTGTTTCCCCTAGCTGTGTTTGTGGCACAACATTGCACAATGGGGATTTTGTTTGTTAGGGGGAGGAAACGGAGGCTATTCTGTTTCAATCATTTCTGGAAGTCCTGTGTTTGCGATGTGGTGGGGGCTTAATTCTTTCCTGTGGCTGTCTGTTGTTTCCTCTTTTTTTCTATCCTTCTTTCTTTTTCTAAGCTCTCTCGATCTCACTTGCTCTCTGTTGTTTTTAGTCTTTGCGTTATATTGTCTTATAACTCCATAGCCGTTGCCTTAAAGGAATAGTTTAATCTCAAATTGAAGTTCTGTCATTTAGTTGTTCCAAACCCACATGACTGTCTTTTTTCTTTTTCCAACTCCTTCAGACAATCAGTCTAAGATAATGCAACATGTTGGGGGTCTTTTATGGGAGGAGCTTGAGTGAGAGGAGGCTTCCATATGCTGTGCTCTGCATTTCTGTACACAAGCCCCGCCCCCTGAACTCAGCCCTGTGCTTCTGACCCTCTTGATTCCTCCTGTCTTGCTCTGAGCACATTTCATCTCTTCCCCCTCGCAAATGTGCCTTCCTAATCTGACTAAGGGCTAATCTGTTTTAGTGTCGGGGGCAAACAAGGCTTAGAGCCACCAGACTGGCTGACTCACTCCGTCAAACACCCGCCTGCCCTCCCTCTATTTATCCATCATGCTGCTTCCATTGTCAGATGAGGGCCACCTGTCTGCCCTAAAGATCAATGCTGCCAGTGGTGGACACCTGACTAAATCAGCCAATGATTACCCTCTCCTGCTCTCTTTCACCCCGCCCCCCTGCATGCCACGATATGGTTAGAGGCATGTGATTGCAGGAAACAAATCTATAATTTTGATAAAAATAGATCTTTGTCCTATTGAATTTTTTATTTCATTTCTGCGCCGTTTATTAAGTTAGTCTCTCTTCCACCCTTTCTGGCCCCTGGAATGGTGTGACTTCTGAAAAACAGCCTCTGAAATGACAGTGAGAGAGATATTAAGTGAGCGAGGCAAACAAACTCTGAAAAGAGGAGGTGAAAGAGGAGAATAATGATGTCACTATCAGCCAATGAGCAGTGAGCACCAGAGAGCATTTAAGGGCTGTCAGCTGTCCTGTTCTATCCTCATCAACCACCCCCCCAACACACACACACACACTACTTGCTCTGTGTATGCAGTGGTGTTTCGCATTAATTTGTGTTGCATACTATATCAAACAGCACCCAGGAAGGAAACAGAAAATAAACAGTTTAACTTAAATGTATTTTGGTAGTTTAATGAAATAATGAATCAAAGCAATTTCTGGATCTCACTCATTGTTCATTGATCAGATATTTCGCATTGTGGGATGCAGTATTCCCTGCAGCATGCTTGTTCTGCACTGAACATTTTCGTCAATGTAGTAGGTCATCTTGTAACTGCTTCTTGTAAATGCATGGAAATGTTGCATATTGTGTGTAGTGTGCATACTGCAAAACTAATAAAGCATGGGATGTTATTCTGAACATGGCCTTTTTTGAAGCAAATCGCAGTCTTTCCAAAGGTGTAGTAATTGACAGCACCAAGGAATAATTTTTAACCTTTATTAGAGGGATGAGGTTTTGTTACTTATATTTAGCAAATACAGTGAGAGGGTTTGACATGTAGTATAATTTGTACAGACCATTTTTTTTACACTCGAATGCATGTGTGTGGCTGTATTGCCTTATTTGGCCATGAAGTTAATGAGGACAATCTATTACAAGTTATTGTTTGCCTCTCTAACACAGCAGCTTAGTGTAATCAAATCCTGTTAATCCAGCCTGTGTGCCTCGTGGGCTAGTTTGTCAACCTTTGTAACAACAGGGGGTAATAACAGAGTATTACGTTTAGAGCTTCTCTGTTTACACTGGGATGTATGTGGGTGACTCTCCCATAATCCATTTCACCCCATAATAATAAGAAATTACATTTTGTATAATTCTAATGAACAATAATATTTGTGTTGTGACATTTTCTAGACAGTTTTCCCAAGTTCACATTACCATAATGCAAGAAAATCTCATCATTTTAATGTGCAAAAGAAAGGTCGTATATTATTAAAATATATATTGTATATGTAATCTGTTCATCATGGTATTTTGTTGCACAATTTTGTTGTACTGTCTTAAATATGTGCTGATAAATGCTGATATTAAACAAATTTTTTTATTTCAGATACACAGTAAAATATTAATGTATTACTGTAATGAGAATCACAATTAAGAATAATGGGAACTAAACAAATGTCCAAACACATTTTGACAAATTGTAATGAAAAAAGTCACAAACAATGTTTCATTTGTTTTTTGTTTATTTACCTTTCTTTTAAAATTCAGGTCATAAATGTCCTGGTTAGAGGTATCAGATACATCTTGACATTTATACACACAAACACTTCTTAAATGCTTGATGTACCTTTTGTATATTGCTGTGTCTTGTGACATATCGTACTTTAATAACTTTTTGTAGAGTAACAGAAGCTTTTAAACGGTTTGTTACGCCTCGAAATAACATCCGTGTGTCGTCATTCATGTGAAATTGAGCCTGTGGCGTTTGGCTTTGGGTTTGAACCGGTGGTTCTGTGTTCCACTTATATAAAAAACAGAATCTCATCAGTCCATTTCACATGAAAGCTCAGAAAAACAAAACTATGAAAGGAAGAGGAGAGGGCGAGCTCGCCCAGCTCGCTTTAAACCAGCTGCTGCCTCTGAGGGCGATTGTACCGCGGGTCTTGTCCCTCTCAGAGACAAAAAAGGGCCACACACGCAAGCTGCTCCTCTCCCAAAATAAATAGAGGGAGCAGAGAAGTCTGTGTAAGTGTGCGGTGCCAGATGCTAAATGATGAGTGGCCACCAGTCGCTCTCTTCAAGTCAGGGATGCTAGCCAGATCAGTAGCAGACTTGTGCACGCTATGCAACGACCCAAAACTAGACAACTAGACAAGGCAGGACGGTGTTAGGGAGCTCCACTGAGAAATGCAACAGCCCCAGGCCCTGTCAGCACGTTTTTTTCCTAAAAAAATAGAGACACTGCAGAGGGTGTTGGGTGCATTATGCCTCGCCCTTGACAAACTCAGCTAAAGATTCACCTGAAACAACAGCGCAGTCTTCCGGCCTTTGGTCTCTCTTAATATTGATGAATGTCACCCTCAGGATTTTTCTGTCTTGTTTATATTCCAACATGATGATATGCTTTACTTTAGCATTCTGTAAGTGGAAAGTACAAAGTTAAAGGATGTGCTTAACCTTCAAACAAGTCATCTGGGATTGTCAATCAAGAAGGTTAACTAGGTTAATATTGTATAAACTGTGCTTTTATATGAAGCTTGCAATCTTTAGACTCCGCTTCCAAAGGCTTTTAAATTACTTGTGATTTTTTTTTTTTGCTCTAGCTATTAAACATTAAAATAATAAAATCAAATCCAAAACATTTTTGTTATTGTTGTTAAACTTGTATCACAAAATGTAGAGAAAAATATTTATTCTCACAATAACTTGGTTAATGACTTTGTTAATTTAATGTTTCTAACAACAAAAATCACAGGAATTATGCATCTAATGCTTTTTTTAAAAATGATGGGAGGTGCCATGTGCTTTCTGACATTCTGACGTTTAAACATTATTTGAACAGTTTTGCTCTCCTCCATCTGTCAGATTAGCAGGTTGCTGATGACCTTGTTGCTTTTGAAAGTCAAAGCAGATGCATCATGTTATCTAGGTTCAAGTAAGGTCTACAACTACCAGCACTTTAAAAGTCATTTATGCACTCATAGTTGGATTACTGTGACCTTCAGGTAAATGTAGATTGTAGACGTGCTGCTTACACTCCAGATGTTGTGCTAAAAAAGTGTGTGTGCATTTGCTTGTTTTCACTGTGCCAGAATGATGAGTGTGCCGTTGGAATTGAAGTTGTTCCACAAAGCGACTGATGACGGTCTGCAGAAACAGGGCCTGACAGAAGCAATCCACTAAACCCAAAGACCCCTGATTGAGTCTGAGAGGAGACGAGACTCATGCTGGGACTGTGTACATGAGAGGGAGTGTGTGTGTGTGTGTGTGTGTGGTTTGCTTGTTACAATACATTTTGATGGCGAACGGAATGTTCTTAGAATATTGGTCAACGTTCTCTCAAAGTTATCAAAACAGTTCTTGCAGTAGGTATACAAAACAGTACATAATTTTAAACGTTTAAATAAGATTCTTATAACCAAGCAATAATGTTGAAAGTTGAAAATTCCTAGAACACTAACATTTTAACTAACAAACTAACATTTTAATGTTTTTGTTACTTAATGGTAACATTAGGGAAATGTTCTTAGAACCCAAAATTGTTATTAGGGTTGATGTATTAAGGCCAAATTCAAGGTTCCAGATTTGTGAGCACCTTTTGCAGGTATTTAATAATGTAGATATAAAACCTTTGTATAAGTAGATTGACTTGTTGTTTTTCGTGCAGTCTGTGTGTTTTTCTGTATGAGAGTGTGTTGATTTGTGAAGTGGGTCTGTGGCTCTCAGACAAGAGTTGGGGTATTTTCTATAACTCCCCTTCAGCCAAGCAGTGAGCGAGCTCGGGGCTGCCAGGAAACACAGCGCATTTAATGAAGCAGATCTGGGAAGTGAAGTATTTTTAGCAAACACTTGTGCTGAGAGGAAACACCTCCAAAGCCGTGAAAAACCAAAATAAAACCTCCCGTCTACCTCTTTCTGAATCAGCCCATGGCCTGTCGTTTTGATTTTTGAGAACTGCCTGGTTTGTGGGAGACTGCGCTGGCACTGAACACTGTCTGAGTGCATGCTTATATAAAACTACATAGGCTGTTCAAAGATTTGAATATGTTGGTTGTCGTACCACTGTTTCCTACAGATATTCAGGAGTTGTGCTAAATCTGAAGCGGCATATTGTATATTTATGTAAAAAAATTGGTGAAGTTTGAAACAGACATTGGTGACATCGGTCTGAATCAGTCAGTGAATCACTTTCTGAATGAATCAGCTTGAGTGACTCACTTGTTCACTAAGGTTATAATGTTTGACTACATTATATAATAATTTGGTATTCCAGTTCATTTAAACTTATGAGATTTTGTTCAGATTTTGCAATCAGTGTTTGAGAGGGTGAGTGTATCTATCAGTACACAAAGAAAATAAGACAAACCGAATAAAATGTGCTGTGTGTGCATTTCAGTTTAAATCAGTTTGTCCATTGTTGATGAGTGCTGAATATTAAACTCATTGAAACCATTGCCATGCAAGCTTCAATATAATATATTCAATAAATTGTCGATGTGCCATCGTAAGGGTCTATTAACGATCTTTCCTCATGATATAAGAAGTCTGCGCTGAATTATATAAAGTAGTCAGTTTGTATGCTTTTTTTTATCTGTTCTCAGATCCTTCAGACTAAAACAACTGTATCTGTGCATAGCACTTTTCACAACACAAAACTGCTTTCAAAAGAAGAGTGCATTACAAATCCCCCAGTGAGCAAGCAAAAGGTGACAGTGGCAAGAAAAAGCCAATCAAAAACCAATCACAGACGCAGACACCAGAGCAGTTACAGCAGTCACACCTGCCTAGATCATCATGCGTGTGGTTTTAAGTGGAGGAAACATCCACCTCTCTGTGTGTAATGTTGTGGTTCTTCAAAGTGTTTAGAACAATCTGCCCTGGGCTCCCCAGTTGGGTCGTGTTGCCGGATGAGGATTTGGCCTGATGGAGCCAGAGGTCCGACCGCAGGTCCGTTTAGGGCCCTGTGGAGAAAAGTGGAATAAGCTGTTCCTTAGCACACTGTATCCGTGGTAACCTGAGAGTGGTTGAGTGCACATGCTCATACACCCACAAGCACTCATACATAATCACAGTGTTAGATGGTGAAGTATTGGACATTACTGTCACACTATGTGTGAATGAGAAAAGACAGTCCGTTTTTGTTTTTAACACTTCATTCATTTCATTTACTCCTAAATCATTACAAAATTATTTAAAGGGCAACTTTTTGGAGTGCTCAAGGTTAGCTTTTGGCATGAAGTACAATGTACAAAACAACTCCTCAGTTATTATGGAGACATCTAAAACACCTTAAAAACATTAAATATAGTAGAAACATACTTGTAGATGTTGAAACTGTCCTCTTATTCAGTGCTATTGTTTTTAATAATTTGGAACAATCCATACAATTTGTTATGGGGGACCACGTTTTAAATGATTTTATTATCATCGATAATATTAGATTTAGTTAATATGTATTATTAAAAATAGAAATGATGATCAAATAATGCAAAATATAGGTCATTTAATTAGTGGATGACTTCGTTTGTTTTTTAAACCACATTTCAACAAGCGCAGTGGAAAAGTACATGTGTAATTGCTATGGTTACAGCACCGCCGGGAAGGACTTGTTTACCACTTCTCTACTTCAGTCAATGACATGCCAATCATTGCGGACCTCCCCCTCCGCCATCCAATTGGCTCATCCGTTCGCCTCGTAGTCCCGCCCCTTCAGGATTTACTATCAACACACAGCTTGGAGTTCAGAGGGCTGTGCTCTGCGGATGATGCATTCAAGCACAATGCGTCAGTTTTTATTAATACCATTTATTTTCTGTTATTACCTGTAATGTTACCGATCGTTATTTATATAGTAAAACGAAAAATCCATCCGTAACACACTATATACCTAGAGTGCACATTTAATGAGAAAAAAAGATTAAATTACGAATCAATTCGAGGTAATAATGCCGTGGTCTTACAGTAGCTAAATTCAACATTAAAGACGCATAAAATTTATCTTGCTTAGATATATTACACTGTGTTGATATTCTTAAGAAATACTTGACCATATAAGCAGAAATGGCGACTGGTTGTTTATTTGATTTGTCATTTTCCTATTTTCAAGCCTTGCTTTTATTTTCACATTGCTGCATCTCACTGCACTTTCCCACGTGAAGCATTTTCGGGGTTTATTGCTTTTTTTATTCTTAATGTTTGATTGTGACTTTAATACTTGCATATTCATGTATTAATTTCTATAAGCGGGGCTGCTTTTTAAAGTAATATTATTATTTGTTTTATTCCCCAGTCCTACAACATGATTAGAAATGTTTTAATAATAATGAGGAAATCCATGTTCATGTAAGCAATATGAATCCACTGCTTCATGGCGAAATGTGAACGCGTCGCGCCTGTCGTATCGCGCTCGTCTTCTGTGGATCTGTTTCGCGTCATAGGGAGGGTGTATTCGCTATGTTGCCTACAAAGGGGTCTCTTGCTGGGTCACGTTATCCCAAATCTAAGATTACAAACATCCCTCGGTCGTCTGTGCCCGCGCCGGCGTGCGCGCTCCGACTGCAGCAGCGGATGAGCGTCAGTCCCGCGCATAGTCTACATGTAGTATCTCTCGTTTTTGCTTACGGCAAGATGGTTATGGTAAGGTTGAGTTGTTTCCTGTGATGGGATGCGGTGGGATGCAGGGAATGTGTGTATTAGAAATCAAGATGGGGTTCGCATTTTTCCACATGCGTATTTGCTGTTACACCGTGACGCACGATCTGCTCGTGTTGTGTTTTCATTTTCAGGAAACATGTTAAGGCACACGAGATTTCAAACCAAACTTCACACAATGTATCAGTAAAGACAGTTGTCTTGCATTGTTTAAACAAATCTGACTTTGTCTGTGCCAATAAAGCAATCTTGCTTAAGTCATGTAAATTTAAGGCAACATATCTTGCTTGCATTTAGGTGCCATGCACAATATTTTCTTCCCTGACCAGTGTCCCAAAATGTGTTTTTGTGGTTGGAGCAAAACCCAATAGGATTAACATTCTACTCCCTATTTGAGCGTTCTAGTTATTTTTTTTACATAGCCCACTGAGTTAAGGCTTTAAGACGGTATGGCATCCAAGTGTGTCAGTGGGTTTGTACGAGAATAACAACACTGTTTTTATGACATTTCTTATTAACTGCATCGATCCACAGAACAATGCATTTAACCCAATATAAAATAAACCATGTCACTTTAGTGGTCCATCTCATCCTAGTGGAGTGGACTGTGGCAATAACAGTGTCTGTGTAGTGGGTCCAGCTTTGCATGTGATGGTTTGCGTGTTCTCTGCATAGCTGGCCCGAGAGGTCAGCAAACATTCGCCTCCCTCATGACTGCTTAAAGGAGCAGACAAGGTTAGTCACATCAGAAACATCACGCCACAGGGCCCCACACATGGTTCCTGCATGGTGGCTGCATGGTTCCTTCATGCACGAGGCCATCAGAAGTTTGCCTCATGATTTTTACATTTACAGTTTTTATGCATTTGGCAGATGCTTTTATCAAAAGTGATTTAAAATGCAATCAAGCGATACATTTTTATCAGTATGTGTGTTCCCTGGAAATCTATCCCACAATGCAATGCTCTGCCAGATGAGCTACAGGAACACAACTCACAATTTACAATAAACAACACAACCGCAAAGTGCATATCAGTGTGTACTTTTTTTTTTTTTTTCGTTGAACAAGATCTGATGGTGTATTTTTGTTTTCTTTTCTTTTAGCCTTTATTCTTTCCTTTCTCCAGACCAGTTGTTTTTATTTTCCAGTAGAAGAACTGCAAGTCTGAAATACTTCCTCTTTGAGGAATCTTTGGAAATGATGTGGAGCGCTGTGGTGTGGAATGAAAAGGAGTTTGCCTGGGGTGCCCCCTTTTGGTGGCATTCCAAGAAATAAATAACTTCCTGATTCCGCTCCCCCACTCACTTCAGTTGTGTGAGGATTAGAGAGCACTACCACTAAGGAATGCTGTGTTTAGGTTTAACTTTTTAGATCTTGAACATTATTCAAACACAAACTAGTTAGAGGATATATATATATTTAAGGAAACATGAGCAAGTCATTTAGGGTTGGATGAGCTGAAAAGTGTGCTGCTATAAATAGGCCATAAAAGGGCCATGTGGCTAATTAAGGAAATGCATTTTTTATTCACAGGTCTACATTATACTCTGTTAAGTATATGTGATAAAATATACCTAATGTTGTAACATAACATTACAGTTTGAAAGGTGAGTGGCATTATGGGTAATCTGCGTAGAGAAGAAATGAGTGGATAAAACCATTTTTTATTGTCATAAAATGCAGATGTCTGCATATGCCTGTGTGGCTACTTTGGAAGATACAGTTTGTTGTTTTTATTTTACCGAACTTAGGAATTATACTAAAGGAATGTTCTGGTAATTTCAGCAGGGTAGCTGAATGATGTGGCTGAAGAATTTTAAGCATCTAAACTGGCAGGAGTAGGAAAATCTCTGCTGATGTTTGCTCCAACACGGATAGCAGTGAGTGTGCAAAATCATGTCCTGTTACTGTCTCTCCAAACCTTGTTTCACTTGTAGTCAGATGAGGCAACCGAGCAAGCAAACGTGCTGTGATGAGGGTGAGGACAGACACAGTAAAATTAGTGGTGACATGCCTCTGAGAGGCTTTTGTTTAAATAATACAAACAAGGGAGAGAAAGTGTCTGTGTGACATGAAGGGACGTTGTGTTCTCGCTGTGGAGACAGTTGGACTGTGCAGAGAGGAGGTAGGGCCGTAGGCACAGAGCTGAGCCGTCACAGGGGCATAGAAAACATAGAAACATGGATTGCATAGAAAACATCACAACTTGTATTCATTGCAATGAACACAGGACACAATAAGTGTCAGGTATACCTCATATAGCATAGCTCTGTCATCCTGCCTCTTTTGTTGTCATGAGCCTGGAGCTGGGCCAGTCGCTGGAAAGCTGTTAGGTTTGATGATTTGATGGGACGTGTTTTCCATCACGAGTCTGAATTCCAGCTCACGCTGGCTTGATGCGTGTTTTGATGTGTTGTGAGCAGTATTAATTTCACAAATTAACAAAATGCTTTTATTTCCTAATGTAATGTCAAGCTACATGATGTAAGCCCATAAATAAAGGAGAAAATTCCCGTGTAGACGTTTCTTTGGCCGTGCCCCCTGTGCCTGCCAGGCGTCGAGCCAGGAGTCTGTTGCTGGTCGACCAGGAGTGCAGTGCCATGAGGCTTATATGCCTCTTCATGTTGAGCCGATTGGCACTGGCTGTCTAGTTAGTCCCACTTCAAGTGTGTCACCCACCCAAGCATTTCCTTCAACAGTGACCGCACATATGCTTTTCCTAGACCTGACAACTCATGAGTCTTAGACTAGAGTTTTTAGATTAACAACTGGACATTAAAAACATTCTAATAACATTACTGCTAGAACATTTTTGATCATTTTGAAAGACTTTTTAGAGAATGTTAGCCAGCGTTTTGGGAATTAGCTGGGTATCAGGATGTCTCTCCTTTCAGCTCCTTTCCTCTGCAATTATCTTGTTTTCTATTGCTCTCTTAAGTCAAGTGATTCCATCGGAATTCTTATTGATCCCACATTTGTCAACAATGTGGAAGGATTCCTTGACTCTCCTTAGCAAACACAGAGTGCGTTCAACATGGCTTGTTGCTGAAAGCCTAATCTGAAACACACTCCTGATATTTTTTCTTCCTCTTACACTGCACAAAAGTTGTACTTTCTCACGCTTTTAACGGAAGCCGATTTCTCTTGGAAACAAAGCATATGGAACGTTTCAGGTTGCATCACCATGCCGGTAACCTTTCCACAATGGAACCGAATTGTTTGTCAGAGCCTGATTACAGAAAGACTCCATACAGATCTGTTTGTTTGTCTGAAACGACAGTTCAAAGGATTTGTTTGAAAGGACAGTTTAAAAATTGTAGGTCTTGATGTAGACAAAGCAATTACAGGGACCACAGTTAAGAAATTGTTTATGTCATGTACAATGCATCTAAAAATCAATCAGCCCGCCTTTGTGTTGTTGCAGGCTCAGGGGATTGTTCTATGTTGCATGTGTGTTTTTATTGTTTCAGCAAATTATGCTGTTTTTTAGTGGAAATGTCTATCGTATAGCTGGTTCTTCTCATGACCCAACCCAGCTCAGTTAAAGCCCATCACAGATGGGTCGTGGCTTTCAGTACAGCCCAGCCTGACTAGATGTTTCCCAAGCTAATAGTTCAAACTTCAATCCATCTGCTAGCTAGACTTTTTGGCTTTGTTCCTGTCCCAACTTTTTCCCCCCACCCCACTCCCCAAATTCCCTTAACAGTCTCTAACAGTACTAATATTTATCTGTGGTGAGTCCAGAACTGCAGTTTACCAACAAGGCTGGCACATAGAAGCACCAGGCCCAGCCCGTCTCCGTCCTCTTCACGCTCTACTGCGTAGCTGTCCTCAGCCACTTTTTATTTTACAATACAATGATCCTAACACTGGTTCTCCTCTTACTCCAGAACACACACAGAGACTTACAGAGATGAATAAAAATAAGAACACACACAGACATGGCACAGAGGCTGAACCCTCAAACTGGGCCTCAGATTGCATCATGAATAAACTAATGTTATTATCTATCCATCAGTCCTGTAAAACTGTTATATAACACACTATGACACTATTCACACTGAATGTGTGAATATATATATATATATATATGAATATATAATATACAACATACACATGCAGTCTGTAGAAGACTTATTATAGTTTTCTTTTTTAGTTTTATTGTAGTTTTATTTATTTTTGAAATAGCTTTTATTTTTTAATTTTTAGATGTCATGTTAATTTTGATTTATCTTTTTATTTTTTATTACTAATTTGCCTTTTAATATTTATTTATTATTTATATATAAGATAAATGTATTTTTATTTCAGTTTTATTTTTGTTTTCAATTATTAAATTTAGTGCCTCAGCTTAAACTTTCATTTATTGCTAAGGCAGCTCTTCTAATTTTTGTTAAACACTTTTTAAAATAATTATTATATTTATACTTTTATGCCCATTTTTTTTTTTAGTTAACAGAAATGTTGTAATAGTTTTAGTAAACTACAATTACCTTGGTCTCCAGGATCCACCGGTGTTGCACTTTATATTGAAACATTTCCTCTATCACTGCCACTGAACTGCAGTGTATTTTTCTCTTCCAGTGTGTCCAGAGAAGTGTGAGAAGAGGGCGTGCACAGACTCGGGCGAGTGTTGTCACCCCCAGTGCCTGGGCAGCTGCACGGCACCCAACAACGATGCGGCGTGTGCCGCCTGCCAGCATTACTTTCATGAGGGTCACTGTGTTGAGGACTGCCCACCAGGAACCTACAAGTTTGAAGGCTGGCGCTGCATCACCATGGACACGTGTGCCCACATTCATCTGCCCAGCGAGGTGGACTTCGTTATCCACAACAGAGAGTGTATGCCGGACTGTCCACCCGGATTCACCAGGAATGAAACTCAAAGGTATGCTGCAGATGTTCGGTGTAGGACCTCCTCCAGATTCCGTTGAAGATAAATGTCACACATAACACTTGATTTGGAGATGAAAGCAATGATTTGCGGTCCAGTGAGTGAGTCAGAGATGTTAGTTAAGCGTTTGCATGAACTGGTTGCGTAAGTAAAAAGATGGATCCAAACAGATCATGAAATCAGACCTTATACCACTTTTAAGCTGATTTATTAGCAAGATCCAACAAGACTTTGTAAACAGACTACTTTTAAGAGCTAGAACTGTCCAAAATTTTATTTTAACGTGCTGTACTATGGTTAAATCACTACTGGCACAGACTCTAACCACAGTTCAAAATCTAGAGTTATTATTTACAGATAGTTTGTGACTCTGCTAGCACCATTTTTTTCGAGTTATAATAAAGTCATAATAGAAATATGTGTTTAAAATTGTTAGAGGAGAACGTAATTAAAGTACCCTGAACTTTACCCGTATTTGGCACTTCTAAAGTGAAATATTAACAGAGAAACTGTTGTTGGCTTATCACCTCATTTAGTTTTCCATGTCACATTTTACGCTTGTCTGTTACGTGGTCTGTTTTCGCCTTCAAACTGGCCAAACCTGGTTTGGGCTGATTTAATAATTCTCCTTTCACATAAAACCCAGAGTTTGAGGGAGGACATTGCTAAGCACAAACACCTCATAAAACAGTGACCTTGCATTTGTCAAAAACAAGTCTAAATATACATCATGTTTTGGTAAGACACAATAATCCAGTTATGGTTTCCTGGCATTTGCCTATTTGGAGACTGTGTTGCTTTGGTCTGACCTTGACATGCTGTCTCTCACTCTCTCTCTCTCTGTTTGTGTGTGTCTCTCTCTTTCCACCTGCAGTATGTTTTGTAGCGCTTGTGACGGACTGTGTGATAAGGTCTGCGAATCTAAAACAATTGACTCAGTGGATGCTGCCCAGTCCTTGAAGGGTTGTACAGTCATCAAAGGCAACCTACACATCAACATTCGGCGGGGCAGTAAGTACCCACACCCTCCCCTCCTCACCCACATAGCCCTGGAGATAAGAGCAGAGTTTCACAAGCCGTAGAGGAATGACACATTCTGACCCGAGTCAGCGCATCCATACCTCACCCTGTTTGCTGATGATTCAGGTTGGGGAAAACCCAGAAAATTGAAACTGATGGTTTCCAGGCCTAGACAAAGTCGTGGAAATGATTAAGATCTATAAATGTTTGTCTAGTCCTGCTCTATTCTATTACACACCTGCAGATCATAGAGAATTCCGCTGCCAGGTTTCTGACTATTTACATTACGTATTACATTTATGCATTTGGCAGACACATTTATTTAAAGTGACTTACAGTGCATTCAGGTTATACATTTTGTCAGTATGTGTGTTCCCTGGGAATCGAAACCGTGGCCTTACATACGTGTTGCGTTGCTGGCGCAATGTTGCGTTGCTGGCGCAGTGTTCCTGTAGCTCAACTAGTGTTCCTGTAGCTCAACTGGTAGAGCATTGCGTTAGCAGCGCAAAGGTTGTGGGTTCGATCCCAGGGAATACAAGTACTGATAAAAATGTATACCTTGAATTCACTGTAAGTCGCTTTGGATAAAAGCGTCTGCCAAATGAATAAATGTAAATGTAATGTAAATGTTCTACCAATCGAGCTACAGGAACACTGACCAGAACCAAGAGGGCCGATCACCCCAATCCTCAGACTAGACCATTTAATATGAAGGGTACGTCTTTGGGTGAAAAAGCTGTGGAAACCCTGATTGTTGTTATATTAAAACGACAAGACATGTATTTCCCTGCTAGTTTGAAATGAAACTGCCATGTTGCTGCCATGTATCACTCACACAGTGATGGAGTGATGAGTTATTTGCAGACACTGTTTGTCCTGTGAGATTTAGTTTGTGTTGCTCCAGTGTCGTCTCTCTTTTTCTGTTTCCCCAGATAACATTGCATCAGAGCTGGAGAGTTTCATGGGTTTGATCCAGACCGTTACTGGATACGTGAGGATCAGACACTCACACACTCTGGGCTCGCTGTCCTTCCTCAAGAGCCTGCGATACATTCATGGGGAAGAGCTCACTGAACAGTAAGACTCTGAGCACCTGACACTACCAGCTGCACACCTGAGCCATTTATGAAGATTGATGATTGAAATAGTCCAAAATACATTCTACATGTCTTGCTAAACACAGCTGTTATTTATCTCTGCAAGGGAGTTGTCCTATCAGTGAATGATGAAAGTTTCTCTGGAAATTTAGCAATTAAAAGGATAATTCACCCCAAAATGACAATTCATTCCAAACCTGCATGACAGATTTTTCTGTGGAACATTTTGAGAAATGTTTCAGTGGTTTTGTGTCTATACAATGGAAGTTAATGGGTGCCACTGTTGTTTAGTTACCAACATATTTATAAAATATTTTTTTCTATGTTCCTCAGAAGCAAAAAAGTCATACAATTTTGGAATGGCATTGGGGTGAGAAAATGATGAATTTTTGGGCAAACTATCCATTTAAAGCAGAGCGAACAGCATATTGTACAGGCTTTGTTCAAATTCTTTTGTTGACAGTTTTGTAGAAGATATCACCTTTAGGTGGTCTGGTTTAGATTTTTATTGTATTACATTTCTAAACAAAGGTGTCTGGGTCATAGCACTGCTTCGACATTCGACAGCTTTAACGTTACAGGTGAGCAGAGTTCAAGTCCCAAACTCAAGGTCCAATTTCAAGGAGGAGCGTGCGGACAGAAAACTCCTTCATATGTTGTTTTTCTGAACCAAAAGATGATGTGTTTATGATTATATGTCTGTTTGATTAACTGAATGCTGTAATCATGGGAGTTTTAAGGGACATGGGTTGGGGAGGGTGTGGGAATCTTCTCTGGCTCTCTTGTTTGGGTCTTACTGAGGTTGAGTTTCATGTAGAGGAATGCTTGTAAGCAGCACAGACATTCTCCACGTTCCTGAGGTGTTCAGTGGAGCTCAGTTGGGTGCAGCTGTAGAAACCACCTGATCCCTCCTTTGAGTCCTGATCTCCATGTGTGTTCCTGAAACACAATCTGCACACAGACTTCTGTTGTTTTTTTCCACTGATATCACGTGTACAGCCAGATCACATTGTTTGTATTTCAATCCAGGTTAAGTTCTTCTTATATGATAAATAATAAACTTATGAGAAATAGTTCTTTTGTGCTTTTAGTACTTCAAGGTGGGGTTTTTTTGTCACACTGTAGGATGTACGCGTTCTCGGCAGTGGACAACCAAAACCTGCAGTATCTGTGGGACTGGAGCCAGCACAATCTGACCATTAGAACTGGAAAATTGTTTTTCCGCTTCAATCCCAAACTTTGCTTGTCTGAGATCCGGAAAATGTGGGAAAAAACAGGTGTCAAGGAAAGGATGGAAGAGGACGATGTTCGCAGCAACGGAGAGCGAGCGAGTTGTGAGTAGACGTTGTTCTTCAGATCTGCAGCACCAGATTACCCAGTTTGTTAACGTGCTTTCAATTAAATGATATGAGACCATCTCCTATAAAATAATATACATAATATGTCCATATTGGGCTGTTGCATGCAAAACAAATGTACAGCTAGTCCAGTGTAGTGTGATTCTGTTACAATATTAATTAGGTAACAAGTAATAATTGTTAGAACAATTGCTGAAACATTTAAATTAGGAACATAATTAAAAACATAAGCCAGTGTGATCGTGATTTTTTTCAGTGTGATTATTTTCACAGAACATAACTGCTCGGGTTCAAGACTGTGAGAAATTAACAGAAGTGCCTTTTCTAATGCCACTTAAAAACCTAGAAGCTCATGAAAGGCCACGACAAAGCCTTATTTTAGCAAAAGATCTCTAAAGGGTGCTTTTACTGAAATCTCTTTATGACCCCTCTTCTAGGTGAGAGTTATATTCTAAAGTTCAAGTCCAACCACACTCAGAGCACTCGGATAAAGCTCACCTGGGAGCGATATCGACCACCAGACTACAGAGACCTCATCAGCTTCATCGTCTATTACAAGGAGGCGTAAGTGTCACACAGCTAGAACTTATTATCAGAGACACAGACATGTTATTGACAGAGTTTTTTCACTTTTTTGCATTTAGCAGATGCTTTTATTCAAAGTACATTTGATCAGTATGTGTTTTCCCTGAAATATGAAGCCACAACCTTTGCGCTTTTTTGTACCAATCACAATTTTGTACCAATTAAAGATGTTTATCATATCCATCTGTGTATGGAAATATATAAACTGTATGTGTTTGTTGTATTGTTTGTATGCTAAAATTATAAAAATGCATTAATATGCTCTGTTTCTTGCACACAGACCCTTCCAGAACATCACAGAATTTGATGGACAGGATGGATGTGGTTCTAACAGCTGGAACATGGTGGATGTGGACCTTCCTCAAGACAAATCCTTAGACCCTGGGGTGCTTCTGTCCGGCCTGAAGCCCTGGACACAGTACGCCGTCTTTGTGAAAGCTGTCATCTTAGTTGTGGAAGACAAACACATGCTGGGTGCTAAGAGTGAAGTGGTCTACATTCGCACCAATGCGTCAGGTAGTCTTCACCAACCTCCTTCCAATTTTCAATATCCATATTAAATTTAACTTACTATGTTAGCTAATATCTGTGAATTTATAGGCAACTCAGTTCTCTTGGTGCAGTCAAAAATGAAATTTCTCTGTTATTCCACAGCGCCATCTATGCCTCTGGATGCTCGGGCGTATGCCAACTCCTCTTCTTCTCTGGTTGTGAAGTGGTCTCCTCCTATCTCACCCAATGGAAACAAAACCTTCTATCTCCTCCGTTGGCAACAGCAGGCAGAGGATCATGAACTCTACCAGCATAACTATTGCTCTAAAGGTATGTATGCACTTTAAACATACCATGTCTCTTGTGTACAGTAATTACCCCCCTCTTTACTTTTGGCCTCCTTTTCCTCTTTATTCAAAAAAAGACATGTGGGCAATGATATGTAAAGGGTAATGTGCAGTGATTGTACATATCACTATTTATTACACAGCTACTTAGCAAATAAACAAATAAATGGACATGAAAGATTGATTTGAGTTGAAATTATTTTATTATATGAGAAGCAAGAGAGCTCCAAGTGATACGAGAGCCTGAAACTAGCGCAGCTATGTCGGAAATTGGTTACCCGGGACAACAGCCAATTGTATGGTCTGGCAGTCATTACACAAAAATATTGACCACAGAAAGCCAATCAGTATTCCAGAGAGTCATATAATAACCACATTTAGGTTTAGACACAGACAGAGTAGTTTGTGTTTATGCTGTTCAAACATCTCACCATGTGTCATGTTTCGGAATACAGAGCTGAAGATTCCGATCCGGATCTCAGCCACGGCTTTGTCAGACATGGAGGGAGACACGAAGCCAACCAAATCGGATGTGGGCGGCAGTGAGAAGGGCCCATGCTGCCCCTGCCCGAAAACCAAGGAGGACTTGAAGGCTGAGGCAGAAGACCGGTCCTACCGCAAAGTCTTTGAGAACTTCCTCCACAACTCTATCTTCACACCCCGGTATGACACATGCACACACAGCACTGTCTGAATCAGCTCTTAGATCATATCAAGACAAGATCTAGAGGAATGGAAGGGCTGGTCCACACTTGATAGCGAGGAACTGAGTTTGTGTTGTTCTTCTACAGTTTACAACAGTGGTCTGAAGCCTTTCATTTGTTCGGTCTTCCTGGAGTGATTATCAAAGTGGGGCTGAGCTCATAGTCTTGAGGCTGCTTTATTTAATAGAATCACAACCAGAATTTTGGAGGCCCTGACTGGTGGCCTAATTATTTCAACATGGGGCTGACAGGATCAGAACATGAGGTTTTGGAAGTGGTAGGTGCCAGCAACCAAGGCTGGACTGGAATCAGATGGCAAGGGGAAAGGTACGGGGCTAAGAACTCCTGGTCTGTGCGGCGATGTCGTTGCTGGGGCGACAGTGGCAGTTGGGTATTAAGACTTCAGCAGGCTGTAATTTGGGATGCACGAAAGAGGGCGGGGGTGGGGGGGGGGAGAGACTGGATTAATGAGGTTGGAGAGCTGCCTCGGGCTGAGGGCTCGCTCCATGTTAGACTTTTGTTTGCTGAAATAGAGAGTGACATCTGCATTGTGTTTTCTGTTTACCTTGCTTGTGGCATCGGATGTTTTCTTGTCAAAGTCCTTCTTGTGCAAGAGCATAACGTACATGCTCAGACACACATGCTTTGAGACTTTCAAAGGGTTAAAGCAGGACATATGCCCCCAGTACTGTAAATCTGGATTTTGTGTGGGTTGTTTGTTTGGTTGCGAGTGTGTATATGTGTGTTTTGGGGTGGGCCTGGGATGTTGAGTCATGAGTATCAATGCTGAAATTGATGTCGCCAAACATCTTCTACCATTTAGCCCTTCCAAACTCCTGCCTTTGGAGCTCTGTTTTCATCAAGGTAATGGTTTGCGGTTCAGTCTGGGACAGCACGATGCACCAGTCCATCTGAAATTGATGGAAAAGAGGTTCTCTAAATGTAAATACGCTCTCCCTCAGCAGCTGGAAAGCTTATGAAGTTCCTTGTCTCCAGCATTGATGACTTCTATTTTCATTCTGTGTTTTCCTCACCATATTTCCTTTCCCCAGAGCCTTTCTTCTCCAAGTTGGGTTTGTTATGGCTGCTATGGAAGCAGGGTGTCGGATTTGACAGTATTCTGTTGCCCGTTTGCACCAATATTGTCCTGGGACCCCTAAAACATGCTGGTCTCGAACCAGGAACTGCTGGTGTCAGTATGTTGCATTCCACAGTGGCTCTCAGTCTTATTTTCCCATCCATCTAAAATAAAATATTTAGGGCTGTCAATCAATTCAAATATTTAATTGTGATAAATCGTTGCAGGAGAACCAAATACTTGCACAGCACATCTAATCTTTTCAAATCAGCTCCAAAGGTTCCAATCAGTTAGGAATGACACAGAATAAAATATTTATAAAGTCAAATTTAATAAACGCATTAACAGAAGAAGAAGAAGAAAAAGAAAGCTTGAGGCATTTTAAATAACCTAAACATTAACTTTACATTAACATTAACATTAACTGACAGCTAAATTCTGCATTATTATATACTGTATACATTTGATTGCTTTGAATTTAGGTTATTGCATAACTACATTGGCTTTTTATTTACAAAAATCTTATGTCAATTAATTGCTATGAATTTTATACAGCAATTTACCAGGACTGCCATCATTTGCATTGGTCCTTCATCCACAGAGAGCAAACCTCGTCACTATCCTATAGACTTCAGGAACAAGGCCCCTGAAATGCTCTGAGTCTGACAAAAATTGAAGATTCTGTATGCATGAGGGAGGTTTGGAGAGAATTAAATGAATATGTTTTTCCATGCAGTGGTCTCTTCCTCCTTCCCTCTCCCTCCCTTCACTGCCTCACACACTCTCTTTGTCTGCACATGTTTTGCTTGGAGTGTCCGGCTCCCAGGAAATGTACAGCAAACCGATTTGGAATGTTAATGAATTCTAAAGGAAGATGCTTTTGAGAGTTGTGGAAAAGGTGTGGGTGCATGGTCCTCTCTTTTAGACTCCCACACAGCTTTTTGGCGTCCATGCCAAACGGAAGGCTCTTTATTGGAAGCCTGCGTCACTCTCAAGCCCAGTGCATCCGTGAAGACTTGAGTTTCAGCCAGGGCAAAAAGTGTTGCCTATGAATCAATAGGACACTTGCACCTAAGCCTTCCTGTCTGGGAAATAGTGGACACGATGTGCCTCTGTGTTGTTGTTGCTATGTTAGCCTGAAACAACACCTGTCTGAGGTCTGCAGGTGTGAAATCTTGCCTCGGGGCCCTGTGAGTCTGCAAAATTCTGTGTGTTAACTTGACCTTTTCTTCGGTCAGTAGTTTGTGACAAGATTGTTTAGGCTGAGATCTACATTCAGGGTCTTAGACGAGAGGCAGCTTATGTCTGTACGCGAGTACTGACTGGCTTAAAGGTTATAAATTAAAGAGGATTTTTTTGATGGGGAGTTACTGCAGTAAAAGTCGGTCATGGGTTGTACTTTGACAATATCTGCTGGTCAGATGAGGGTCTCTTGCCTGGCCAACTCCTTCTCCCTACTTCCTCCAAACATACACCCATATGTCCCAGCCCCCCTGCCCCCCCCCCAACACACACACACACACACACACACACACAGCCTTAGATGAAATGATTCCCATCCTTCAGAGTGTAAATGAAGCAGTTGCAGGCAAAACAATCTATCAGATACTATCAGATCTAATTTTATGACCTGTTTCTGCAGCAATTCCAAAGCTCCAAACCTTTTTCTTTAAACATACAGAACCTTTTCAGTATTCGTGTGATGCACAGGTGACATTGTAATTTAAGTTTTACAGTAAATACCCTAAAGGCTGATCTGAATCCCTAGTAAATGGGTATTAAACTATAGTGTCCAATTGCTTCCAGAATCCCCAGTCGTAAGTCATAGAGCTCTTCATTTGAAGTGACGTTGGTATGTGGTTAGAATTGATTTATTTGCCTTACAGCATTCTTTGTTGACTTTTAATTAAAAGTTTTCACACACACGGAACGGACACACGTTCAGACACATGCAAAAATGATCTCCTATAACTGTGTTGATTAATTACAAGTGGCAGAAAAAGGCTTGAAGAGTTTATAGTAATATGCACCAGAATGTTTAAATATTCGTAATGATTGATAATTGCTTGTACGATCGTTGAATCCAAGACTCTGGCTGGGAAAGAAAGACATGAAGTGTCTCTGTCTTTTGTTGCTATGTCAGCCTGGAAAAACACCCTCTGTTATGCCTTTAAGCAAATTACTCCTTCATTGCACATGCAACAGGATGTATTGTATAGCTGACCCAAATCCGTCTCCATTTAGGTCAACGTTTTTCATTCATTCTCAAATCAGATCATGTATCAAGTAGATGTACTTTAAACACTAGCACTGCTTACTCTCTCTACTGTACATGTGTTATTTTAATCGCCAAAGCAGCTAAACAGGGAGATGTGGAAAACAGGGCAATGAATGACTGATATATATATGAGGAAGAGATAATGCACTCTTAGCCTGTCTGTATGCACTCTTAGCCTGTCTGTATATGTCCAGAACCTGGACATAAAATATTGATTTAAATTATTTAATAATTTTTTTGTAGATATTGTGAAGTGATATTGCTACGTGTTGCTATGGGCAACGGTCCATTAAATGCCATAACTGACCAATCAAATTTAAGTATTCCATAGAGTCATGTACTTATTTTGAAATGAGAGTGGCAATGTAAATAGCTGTTAGCTCCCCTTTGTGGGCTAATAATACATAACAATATTGTTAGCATGAAAAGCAGTTATTTACATTGCCACTGAAAGTCAAAGGACAAGCGCTGAAGTGGTGTCGCCTGTCAGTCTGTGTGTTTGACACATTGTTGCCATTTTCCTCTGTGTATTTGTTTGACACGCTGTAGTTTTTCCCACATCAATCTCAAACCTGTCCTTCCCATCTGCGCTGGATCCTATTGTTTGGTCTGACTATTGAATCTTTACAGAGATCCAGAGCGAGCAAATCGTAACACATCACCTAAAAGTCAATCTAGGTAAGGCTGTGGCTCTGCCGTGCTCATATGTGTGACGTGGCAGTGGTCCGAGTGTCTGGTAAGCTCTTGTGGTTGCATGTCTACAGTGGCTGCAGGTTTGACTTGTAGCCGGCGACTTAGTTTGCTTATTGTCTCATGTGCTGTCTCCACCATCAGAGGTAGAGTCGATCATATCATTATTATGGATGTGCGATATTTGTTCCAAATATGCCTTTCCATTTCATATTCCCATTTGTGTGTTTATTGCTTTATTTGCAGTTATACATTATGTAACATCCAATAACATATAGTGCAAATTAGTGCTTTGTGAATACGAATGCAAACATATCTACTTATATAATTCATTTAATCATGTAAAGAACCAAGAATCAAAAGGAGAGGAAAGACTCAAAGGAAAGACTTGCTGAAGCAAGAGTTAACAATTCCTGGATGTCCCATTTCTTTCTAAACTGCGAATTTCCACAAGGGAACAATCTCAGCCCTGCTGGATGCATCACAGTCATAAGAATTTAAAAGATCCCATCGCTCAAGATGATAAATGATGGATAGGATGAAGGAGACAAGAAAGAAGCTCTGTAGGTTGTATTTCCAGTATCCTCCCTGTTACTAAGAGACCTATTAAGACAGAATTAGGAGAAGCTTTGGCTTTCTCTGAGACAGTGTTTAAAGAAGTGGTGTGTGTTGTAAAGAAATCGTGCACAGTAGTTGGCTTGTATGCTTTTCCAGCCAGTGTAGACTCTGCTGATGCAGACTGACTGTATCTCATCTTTTTCTACTCTCTTTTACTGTCACTCTGTTTGCTTTCTTTCCTTTTCTCTTTTTATCATTTTTTTTTTACCATTTCCTGTTCCTTTCTGTCCTTTTCTACTTGTATTTTCTCTTACCTCTCCTCTGTTTGTCCTTCTTTTTTCATGTCCTTCAGACCTCCTGACAGAAAGCGCAGAGACCTGTTTGGAGTAGCCAATGGTACGCTGGTGCAAGGTTCAAGCAGAAACATCACAGGCCTGGAAAGCAACGTCACCGACCCAGAGCTGCAGGAGAAAGAGTATCCCTTCTCTGAGGGCACGGTCCACGCAGAGTTTATGGAGATCTCGAACCTGCAGCCGTTCACAGTGTACCGCATCGACATCCACGCCTGTAACTACAAGGTCGACCGTTGTAGCGCAGCGGCTTTTGTCTTCTCCAGAACCAAACCTGCAGGTCAGCAGAGCCAACAATCCAGATTCACAACCACTTATCCAGGCCAGCAAACTACCAATTATTTTAACTTTTGTCTTACTATGGCCATTTCTGTTTAAAGCACAAAATTGTAGGTTACTTTACCTACCTACCTACTTTACATATGCTGAAGTCAATTGAGGTCAGACTTACATTTCCTGGGAAATCAGACCCAACATCTTATAAACCATTATTATAAACTAGCATTGTGAATAGAGGTAAGTTAAGGAGACAGTTTTGAAAATTGATCTGTTATTTACTTGCTCAGTAACAGATTTTTGGTAATTTAACCCAAAAAATAAATTACTGATTGCAGTTTAAAATTTTAGTAAGTTTTTACTCTGCCGTAAAAGGAGTTTTTATTAGTTACCATGCTCACTAAAACAGCTACTAAAACTATAGTTTTGCAGTTGAAATCTTATTGAATTGTTTTAAAAGAGAACCGGCCTTGAGCAGTTCTGTTTTTCACCAGACAAAGCGGATGATATTCCCGGCAGCGTCACTCAAGAGAGGGAAGAGAAGGGAGAGGGATCGGTCCGACTGCACTGGCCCGAACCGCTTCATCCCAACGGACTGATCCTGATGTACGAAATCAAATACCGTCTGGGAACTGAGGTCAGTGTTACAAATAACTCTCATTCCATTAAGAAATGCTTAAAACAGTAGCCAAGGTCATAAACCGGTTGTGTGTGTGTGTGTGTGTGTGTGTTACAGCCCGAGAAACACGAGTGTGTATCACGCCAGCAATATCGGGTGCTACGTGGAGCTCATCTTAGTAATCTGGCCCCTGGAAATTATTCAGCTCGGATCAGGGCCACGTCTCTGGCAGGAAACGGGTCATGGACTGAACCTGTGTCCTTTTATGTGGAACCCCCCAAAGGTAAGAAGTGCACGAGTAACAGTATTTCTGATTTTATGTTTAGGAAGCAGTATGCTCCTTTAATGGATTTCTAAGTCTGTAGTTTTGTACCAGGAAATTTAGCCTGTTTTTCCTGTCTTCTTTCTCACAGGAAATTATGATGGCGCTTTCTATCTGGCCATCATCATTCCTGTTATCGTGCTAGTGTTGCTTCTAGCATTGATCACTGTGGGCATCTTTGTCACCAAAAAGAGGTAATGTCCCGTTTATTAAACAAACAGGAAGCTTTCGGAGTGTTATTGTTTTTAATGTATCTTTCCTCCGACCTACAGGAATAGTGACAGGTTGGGAAATGGTGTCCTCTACGCTTCTGTGAACCCTGAATACTTCAGTCCTTTTGAAAGTAAGTACTATGTGACTTCATTAGGCGGTTGTAGGTGTTACTTTGTGAATGTTGTGTTGTTCTCAAGCAAATACATCTAAACATCCTTAAAGCATGATTTATCTACAGAAGCTTAATTGCTAAAAAAAGAAACATTGGTGAAAAAAAAAAAAAATCAATTCTCTGCTAACAGGCAACATTCTTGGCTAACGTTCCCTAAAAGTTCTCTCAAAATTATCAAAAAAACGTTCCTGCAGTACCATTATTGGAACTTTTTAACATTATATATAAAATGTTATTTTGAAGTAGTTAGTGGACCGTTTTATAAAGTTACAATATTAAAAATGTATTTGAATAATGTTCTTATAACCAAGCAGACAGAAATACATTCATGGTTTGTGCCTCCTGAGGATTGAAATGACTTGAATTATTTTCATATTAGGAATCATTTGCCTAGTTTACTTCAATTGTGAAGTCATCTTAGAACGTTTGGTTCTTGTGAGAGTTTATCCTAACTGTACAATATTATTGGCCATTGCTAATGTTTTGTGTTCTGCACTGAACAATCTGTTCAAATATGTTGATTCTGCTCTATTTCTGCAACTTCAGTGTATGTACCGGATGAATGGGAAGTGGCTCGGGAGAAAATCACCATGTGTCGTGAGCTGGGCCAGGGCTCCTTTGGAATGGTGTACGAGGGCATTGCTAAAGGCGTTGTGAAAGATGAACCTGAGACCAGAGTCGCCATTAAGACTGTAAATGAATCAGCAAGTATGCGTGAACGCATCGAGTTTTTGAACGAAGCCTCGGTCATGAAGGAATT
>JAZGTK010000084.1:124876-184269 GCA_036877625.1 Ambastaia sidthimunki | reverse complement strand
TGCTAGGAACCACAGAGGAAATACGTGCAGTCCAGCTGCTGGTCAAGTAATGCTCCGCCTCTTCTTTTGCCCGATTGGTCATTTAAGAAAATTTGCTGCATATGATTGGTCGACGCCGCTGCCTGTCAGTTTTCAAGCGTTTCTCCGCTTCCTTGCCGCCGAGTGATGTTTTCAGGGGAAATGGGTTCAGGTTTCTTGATGGGGACGGAAAGGGGAAGTAAATAATTTAAATGCCTTTGAAATCTGACAATCCACGTTTGAGGGACCAGCAGGCAACGTCCATACCGTATCCTCGATCATGAACAATTCGACCGGAAAACCTTCTCGATTCGTAAGACTTAAGTTTAAATCTTAAATCATATCCATTACTGTCTTTGTTAAGCGCACAGAGGACGTCCGTGTTAAAGTAAAGAATGAATAAATTACACTTCAATTGACATTAATTGCTTAATACTTTAACGATTTGTCGTTTACTAGCCCATACAGAACAATATCTGGTTGTCACGCGATGGAAAGCGGAGGTTCATGGTACCGTGTGTGCGAACAAAGGAGACGTTAACTTGATGTGTATATTATTAATAGCGCGTTTTCCAAATAGGGAAAGATCGGACTTTACACTGTCTAGAAACGCACGTATAAAATGGCATCAACAAAAGGCAAATCTGGAATAAATAACGAAACCAGTTCTGGTCGGGATAGTGGCAGGACAGACGAAGGCAGTCCCACGTTATCCGCAGGGGCCGCATCCCAGCCCACCAACAGGATTTACACTCTGGATGACCTGGACACTATTGCCACTGTCGGTAAGTTGGTCCATCTAAAAAAACAACAAAAAAAACATGTTTCAGTGAACAAAAGAAATATATTTTTCATATGGTTTCCCAAATGTGAAACCCCAAACTGTCCCATTCAGATACTTCAATATAATGCTATTTTAAGTTTTAGGTTTTGATCCTAGATTTATAATTTAGAATACACAATTACACAGTGACAAGCCAGAGCCTTAAAGCAGGATATAAAGTTGCCCTGGGAAATCCCCTGGGGTTGACTGCAGTAATGAGCTGTCAGGTACACCTGCTTGGTTGCTTTACAGATCAGGGCCTAATAAGAACCAGGAATTCACTTTTAATCATTTGTTACTATTTATCACATTTAACTTTTTGTCATATTTGAAGGTGCTTTTTAAATGACGCCACTATTAATTCATGGCTAAAGAATTCTTATTTGAAACGAAGCCCAGTTCAGAATTCCCATAACGCTTTTCTACATTTTGTTTAAGTATGTCATCTGTTGATTAAATCATTGTGCAGAATGTCACTTTTATCTAACATAATGCTAATGGTAAAACGAGTTTGTAATTTACTGCAAGTCATTTGTTTCAGTTCTTTTGTTGTCTTCAGTTGAAGCTATATCCGATGAGAATACCAAGTACGATGCTTTATATATTCTGAATCTCCCTCATGCCCCTGAAGACCTTACTATCTCAGTTCACTCACGGCTCTAACACATTTTAATTAGTTTCATTACACACCTTCTACTCTTCCCCCACATTTGCCTGTGAAAAGTATTTTAAGTACATACATGCAGTGCATACAGATGAAATAAGACCTAACCAAGAGTAAATCTCAAGTGTATAAATCTTATATGTTAATGGAATGTTTAGCTTTTAAGACTAGGTTCACTTATTTGAATTTTAATCACATGGTAACTACATGTTTTTCTGAGCACCAGGCACTTCCTGGTTCTCAGCACCATGTGATTTCAGGCAGAAACTGGCAGGGTTATTACTCATACCACTGAACAAACTTGACTTGAGAACATCCCATATTTTACAATACAAGATTAAGGTTTAAAATACTACTGTGTCATCACATTTTACACTAGAATTAGTGATGTTTAGTCAAAGGTGACAACAGTGTTGCATTCTGTACATCCTGAATAAGAAGCTATGACTAAGTCATGGTGATTGAGCCTAAAGTTAGCCCAACCATTTTTCTTAAAGGGACAGTTGTCACCATTTACTCATTCTTATGTTGTTTTAAACCCAACTGACTTTTGTTCTACCATGCAACACAGAAGATTTTATGGATGGGAAGTCCAAAACAAAACAACAAATGGCAAAATTACAAATTAAAACACAATACCAAACTGAAAAACAAAAACAGGAAACACGATAACAAATCTAAGAAAACAAATAAACAAGGCCAAGGCCAAAACACCTATTCTAGGTGATACTTATGTTGATTTTTTTAAAATTTGTTTTCACTTTCTGGCCACTCACTAGCGTTCACTTGCACGATATTGAAAAAACATCAACATAATTTAAAAGTTTGTCATCTTATGTTTCACAGAAGAAAGTCATACATGTTTGGAATGACATGAGGATGATAAATGATAATAGAATTTTAATGAACTAAATCTTTAGGGCCTGATCATCTATTTATTTGTAGTTATGATGAAGTTATTTACCTCATTTAGGCAGACACTGAAAGAATAGCTCATTGTTAAAAGGCCTCAGGGTGAGGAGTAAAGTGGCTCAATAATCAGGTCAGGTCGTACACAAGCATCAACATGTTTTAGTTTTGTTTTCCTCGTGTTGGTTATCAGTGCTATGTATACTGAGGTTAATAAAGGTCCCCACACTTGTTTTTTTTTACTCTTTTCACTCTTTACTGGTTTTGCACAGTCAAAGTGTATTTCGTGTTACCTTAGATTGTACTGTAGTATTGTGGTTATAGTTTACATGAAAAATCGGAGGTTTAAAAGACTGTGGCTAAAGGTGTGGTGCTTTTTTAGAGCTTCAATTGGCCGAGAAACACCCACTTAGACAGGAAGAACCATCTGACTGACATGTAAAGCGACCAATCACAGTTTTAGTTTTCGGTAGAGAAAATAAATCTACAAATGTGTCTCTTGTATACTAGCAATCATTGTACTACCATCCACAGGCTATATCTACTTACAGTGAGTACAAATACATTGTAAATACATATATATTTTGTGTATTTTTACATAATGAGCAGCACAGTTATTGTTGGACAGCATACTATACAAGAGTGCTTTTCCAAGAAACGACGATCTCCTCATGTCTGTGATCTGCTGAAATGAATGAATTGGTAAAGCTTATACAAGGAAATTGCTTTGTGGTTTAGGGAATAATGTTTGCTCATAGCATTTTCAGAGGAGATCTCTTATTTAAAAGTGGACAGAGAGGATCTGAAGTGTATACTATAGCATTAAGCTCAGCATAAATAATCCAATTTGCTCCGCGTTTTGTCGGATGGTGGAGATTTATGGCCTGTAACGAATGGTTTAAGCTTCTATCTGAATGCTCTTATCGTTAAATTGTCATTACGATAATCGTCAGAACTTTTATCCTTGGGTTTCGCTCTGATTTGATTTGTAGTAGAAGAAGGACCTAATTCGAATAACAGAGCACAAATGTTCTTTTGTTGATTAGGTGCAAGTGAAACATTTTCTAGCAATTTTTAGGCCGTTGATATCAAACTAAGGCTAAATGCAGCTCAGTGAAGGATATACCTGCCCACCAGTTTAAAGTTGGATGCAATGGAAGGCTACTACCAAAACACAGATTTTGTAGTAAAGGATAAATGTGGTGCTTTATGGAGACTGTTTAGGTTTTCAGGTTTTCCAAAGAACCTCTTTAAAGGGTTCCCATTATGCTTTTTCACACTTTCAACTTTATTTGTTGTGTAATGTTGCTGTTTGAGCATGAAAAAGATCTGCAGTTACAAATCTCAAAGCCCACTTCAAAGTTATTTATAACAGAAAAAACTTTTCCTGAATTACACTGATCGTTTAGTTGTATTCCTGCATTTTCTTCCCGAAACGTAAATGTCTCAGTTTCCCTCATTTAAATTATTCCCACCCAAGGGATTCACAAGAAAGTGGTTGAGGTGAGGTAAGAGTGCTTTAGTCGTTGATTTGTCACCATTTCGAAAAGACATTGTTTTTTCCACCATTGTTCTGCCTTCCTATGATGGGCAAACTTAGAAAACAGTGCTTAAAATCTAACCTTAACCCTAACACTGGTCCTGAAAATTATTAGCCTTTTTGTTATAAGTTTCTCTGTGTGCTACACCTTTGATGGTGGACAGCTTCCAGAACCTCAGCTAGCCTGCCAGCTAAGATTATTGTGTTGATATAGTTATATAGTTAGTTGTGGCCATTTTTTACTTTAATAAACCTCTGTTCACTGTAGTTTCAGCAACAAAGATTCAGCTTTTCTATGAAAAGATAACAGGGCTTTCTGTTCTGTAGGGATCACCCCTGCGCCCTAATAATCACTTTAAAGATTTTATCATCTGCTGTGAAAGCTGTTTTGTGTAAAACACGGATATTATGTGGGTGTGTGAACCTTTATTTCACTGGTCTGCTGGTTTAAAAAGCAAATTCATCATATCTGACTTTTGATATGAAAAATTGATGGCATTATTAGTGTCGAATATAATAGTACAGTAATTTGTTTATATTGTTTTGCCTGATTTTGAAGTTATCTTGGATTTACACTTACAGCTTGTGACTGCCATGATTAATTTATTCCATGAGCATTAGTGTCCAATCAGAGGGGTAAGCGAATGGTATTGAGCTGGTCATGTGATCTCACAAGTCATTCCTCATCAGGTGACCCACTCAATGTGTAATTAAACAGCTTTTATTAGGCTGCTGATTAGGGATGCATATTAAACACTTTTTATGTTTGATAGCGATACTGCAAACCTAAGTATCTGCCAATACAGATTCCACTCTGATACACTTTTCCTCTGTCTGAAACCTTCAAGCTGTTAATAATCCATTTGTCTGCATGCCCTCTATGTAACCTAGATATCCAAAAACAGTGGCTAACCCTTTAGTGTGGGGAACACGTATTCACCATTAAAGGTATTTATTGGGGTAGGATTCAGGGATGCACAATATGATCATGCAGAATAAAGAATGAATATTTGCTTTATAAGTATTAATAAAGAAGCTAATATGCAAGCTAATTGGCAACTTGTTCAAAGTGTAAATTAGTACCATACTAAAGTGTTACTAAACAGTGTAATTCTGTTTTCAGGTATTTATATTAACAGTGATGAGAATTATTTGCTGACTGTAAAAGACAGTTGACATCACTGTCATTTGATTTTATGATTACATTTTTTTTTAGTCAATATTTATTTTGACCATAAACAATGCACTGTCACTTTAACTGAGTGTGAGAAACTCAGCAAACTCACCACCGAAACTTACACAGCTACTATATGTGAACTACAAGTCTAGCTTAAGCGGAAGATAAAGTTTATTATAGAAAAACTATATTCTCTCTGAGAATGAGTAAATCTAGCCGTCAGAACAACAGATAAAGTGGAAGGTTCTTTGGTTTAACAGTGTGGATAAGTCAAACTACAGTACCAGTCAAAAGTTTAGAAACACTTAAATGTTTCTTATAATCATAAAATCTGAAATGACTGAAATTGAAAATTATCTGGCTGTAATATTTATTGTACAGAAGTTTCAGTGGGAAATGCAGTAATAAAGAATTCAATCAATACACAGAAAAATCTTTTGTAACTTTACAGCTCTATGGGACATCTCTGTATAAAGCTTGTCTCTCAGTGCATTTTATATTGACTTTATATTGATTTTATATTTTAGTCATTTTATATTGATTTTGGTAATATCTGATTAAGCATTTCATCAATCTGTCAATCTTATCTTAATTTTTCCTATTTTCGTTTTAATATTTTTCTTGTTTATTATTTTATTTCCAATTAGTTTAAGTACTTATTGAACATTAAAGTGCTTTTATCACAATGTATTTGTCTGCGTTTTGCATTGCAACGCATGAACTTTCTTTGCTTATATCTTTAATGAGCTTTGAATAAATTTTAAGTAAACTGTATGTAATGCACGCCATAAAATTCTACTGTGTGAAATATGCAGGTATTCTATTTCTAAGAATGTGAAATAATTACTAAGCTGATGCTTGTTTGTGTCAGAGAGGGGAATCTGTGAAATATCTCCACAAAATGCATTTCCTCTAAAGCCAAGTGTGGCTTATTTTGAAAGGATTGTAGAGGGGAAGCTTAAATCTGGTATTTTGTGATTATTTAAATGTTTCATTGTTATTGTATAACACTGTGCACCAAACACAGTGCTAAAACAGAGCTAGAGCTATCAGACTTATCAAAATTACAATATTTTTAAATTTTAAATAAAAATACACATTTATGAAATTGTATATTCAATTATGATATACATAGAGTTTAGCTATAAAGTTGTAGTTAACTTATCCAGTTTCGTTTTTAGAATTAGAAATATTGGAAACATGGCAGGAGAGTACGAAGATAGTCTTGGTCACAACAAAGCTGATTCAAATAGTATATATACACACACTTCTCTGGTTTTATTACTATTTGAGCCACTTAAGTTTACCTGAGCTACACTTGCAATTTCTAGATTCACAGCAACAACAAATCTGTAACTCATTAAAGTGCTGGGTTTATATCCAGCTGAATAAGATTTCCCTGTTACAGGAGACATGAACTAATAATGTGTCATCACACATTACCAATCCTTTCTCTTTCCCGCTGACAGCTAAGACATTTGTTTTCTCTTCCACGCTTGTGTAACCATGTCAACGCAGTTGTCTCTGAACAAAGATGCCTTGTGTGAGGTGAACGTGTGAAATGCCAACATTCCATTTCAGTTATTCCATCAATGTCATAGCTCTAAGTGTCTCCATGATCCCAGCACAATAATGCGTCATTACACAATGCAACTACAAGAAAATACAGGTCATCAGACTATATCAGCACTGTTACGAACACTGGGTTTTATTCACTGACTGTGTGTACACGTGTACTGTATTTGTGCGAAGAACCGGTGTGCAAATGTTCTCACACACAATTTGTGATTTATCGTTATGTTCATACTTGATTGTTTGCAAATTTAAGAATAAAAATTTAGAACCAGTTAAAACAGATCGCAGATTTCCAGTGTGCTTGGAAAAATGGATTAAGGCTAAATGTTTTAATGTATAATTTTACCAACATTTCTAATTATACATAAGAGTAGCAAAAATAATGTGCGTTAAAGCTCGATCTAAGGCGAGAACACATTTAAGGAGTGTTGAATTGTTTGCAGAGTGACCAGTGACTGTACAGGAAAGCTTGTGTGGAAAGCCCTTACATGTAGATAGTTTGGGTGGGTATTGTGCTGAGTACTAAATTAGTACTTAGAATAGCCCTTAGAATAGCTTTGATTAATCATCTTTAGAACAAGGCCAAGAGCAAATGTATGTGCGTATGCACGTTTCGTAAATCTAAAATTTTGTGCGAGAAGCTTTCCTGCTCTCAAGAACGAACACTTGCACGCAGTTATTATGAGACCCAATCAGAGCAGATTTTAGCTTGTAAAATGCTTCTGATTCAAATGTTAATCATTTAGTTGGGAAGTTAAGTAAAATTAAACAAAAACCTCTCTGCTGTATTTTATAGTTCCTTGATGCTCCTTCAGCCCCAACAACTGTCACATAACTGTGGTTATCTGCTCTCTTGACTAAAGTGCCAATATCTACAGAGAATGGCAACTCCTCACATACACATTACTGGGCATGTCTGTCACCTTTTTTGGTTTCTGACCACACTTTAGTGATATGTTCAGGTTACCACAGAGCATTAGTTAAGCATTTAGTGTGAGAGTTGGGTCTAAGAGCATGTAATAGTATATATTTGTCTGAATAGTCTGTCTAGTGTCTCCTGTAGGCATTGACCTGTCAGGCTTGTAACAGCGCTTTTGGGGAGTTTGAGTAGCCTGTAATTTGGTGGGTGGTTCAAGGGGCTCTGCTGTATCATCTGAGGCACTCTCCAATGAAATTGATCGTATGTGTGTAGAGTCAGATCTATTAACAAGTGAAGCCCATGCGGTAGAAATCAAAGACTGTTCTACTCTCTCTGTGCTGTAGAATTTATTTGTACAACTCTGGAGACAAAACACAAACATGGTTCTATAGTCTCAGTATTTAAGAGGTGGGATAAAGAGATCTAAGTTGTTAGAGTGATCTGAAAGATTTCAGCTTTATTTTATCCCTAGATTCTAAAGTTCTGCTTTGCATAACAGTGGCACCAAACAGAATTCTAGAAACACGTTTCAAACTGGTTTACCAGTAACACTCTTACCATCTGCTATTGTTTTGCATACTTTTTTATAGCAAAACATTTCACAAAATTTATTTTAAATAAAGACGAGTGTTGAGTATGGTACCAGCCTCACTTTGCCCACAGTTTGTTTGCGAATTACATGATGTGTGCACAGAAAACTGGAAAGATGTTTTCTGTTTGCTTGCCTTTATTTTAACGCGACTTTGGGACCAGATGTTTAAATGCAAGTAAAATAAAATGGCTGAAATAAATGACAGTATTTACTTGGTTTGCTACAATATTTTATCTAGTTGGCAATTAATTCATACATTAAGTGTGGCTTAGGTGTTGACCCATTTTTGGGGCCATTGTCGATACCTTTGGGATGCCTATTCTGGGATCAAAGAAAGCTTTTTAAAGTCAAGTAAAATCACAGCATCTCTGAAATAACTCGTTTTCATTATGTATCTGTTGGATTCTCTAAGCCTGTGAGGTTTTGCATATGAGCTACTTTGCCACCAGCTCATGTTTTGGGATTTCTGCACTGTTTCAGGTACGGGAACCTTTGGAAGGGTTTTCCTGGTGAAGGATAAAAAGACAAGAAGTTTCTTCGCCCTTAAGGCAATGAAGATCCCAGATGTGATCCGTCTAAAGCAGGAGCAGCATGTCCATAATGAAAAAGAGGTTCTAACAGAAGTGAACCACCCATTCCTGGTCAGACTGTGAGTGATCGCTACACCACATTTAACAAACAGCATGCAGAACACTATTTAAAACACAGCCCATAAACATTTAACCGCAGGTTATGATCTGTATAAACATTTAAAGGGTTTGTTTTACTTAAAACAAAAATATCAATGTTATAGTCGAGTGAAATGCTTGTGATATTTTAAAACTGCTTCAAATCAATAAATTTGAATATGACATTTCTGTAATTAACCATAACCCAGCCTTTCTATAGATCACATTTTATTCAATTGTTCCTAATTATTGTGTGCTTGCATGGTTACGTGTATGCTGCATTTATAATACACAATGTAATTAATAATGTTTGTGGCTCAGTGCAAGCCTTATATTTTTTTAGCCATATTCATTATCCACCATATGTAGCAGTATTGTACATACAGCGCCAATATAAATAGTTCAGCCTCAATAACAACATCACATAGGGTGCATAAACGAAATCTGACTGTACAATGAAGGATCCAATCAGATTTGTGACATGACTTCTTCAGGTTCTGGACGCATCACGATGATTGTTTCCTGTACATGTTGATGGAATACGTAAACGGCGGTGAGCTTTTCAGCTACTTGCGCCGCCGAGGACGTTTCAATAACAACACCGGACTCTTTTATTCGGCTGAAATTGTGTGTGCCATCGAGTACCTTCACTCCAAAGAAATCGTCTACAGAGACCTGAAACCAGAGAATATACTGCTGGACAGTGAGGGTCACATTCGCCTGACGGATTTCGGCTTTGCTAAAAAACTTACAGAAAGGTATGTAGGTAGCTGGGTTGCTACACAAACTACCTGTGTGGTTGTCTTGAGCACACATACGCATGATGTTATGTCAATAGAAGCTGGTTGGTATGAAATGCTTTGGGGAATTTAACTTGTCATGCGGTGTGACATGCTGTCTTCAACAAAGCTATTTTCAACACACTTTTGAAAAAATGATAAAATGACCTGTGACGGACCTAAGATAAACTAGGGAGTATAATTAGCCTGGTATCAGGTTTACTTGACCCCAGAAACTCAGTCTTAAAGGGTTGTTTACATAAGAAAGTTTCTTTCATTCCAAAATAGCCAGGAGCACAACAGAATCAAACAGAATGCAGAGGTCGTGAGACACCTTTGAAAAGATCGACTATATTTAACTCGACATACTTGAGATATCAAGATGCTAAAAACACATTGTGTAACACAAATGCATCCGTGTATAGTTATAGCAGCCCTGCTTTACGTTTTTGAAATTGCTTTAGTACTTTTTTATATGCAAGTGGTAAACTTTAAAAACTCGTAGCAGTAATTTTGCAACAGATCATCAATAATGCATTTTTTTATGTTTCACAAAGCATTTCACTTTTTACTTTTCATTTAGTTTCTTTTATTCTTACTCTTATAATTAAATGCATTTGACTGTTTAATTGGATTTTATCCAGTGATTAATCAGCGAACCGTTTCATATACTTATTTTAAGTGTTTGTTATAAATGGCAATATCCGCATTATGTGCCCGAAACAGGATAACCAAACATATTTAAATAATTGAATTTAACTAAATACATTATTAAAAGATAGAATTCAATTTTTGTTGCAGTATTACAAAATGTTCTCAAGCTTACCACAAACGTTTAAATTAAGTATGTGTGTGAGCATCTGCAGTGAGTCAGAGTAGAACAGGATAGAGCAGGATGTGTGTAAGACGCCTGGTAAAGAGGTCAAAGAGGTGGAAGTGACACAGAAAACAGAACTATTGTATCAAATTAAGACTGGGGCATCATTTTACATTGTGCCGTGATCAACAGAAGCCTTATCATAGCGATGGCTGTCAATGTATTGTAAGTCACCCAAATCTCATAAAAAGTCAACTACAGTATTACTGTAAGTCTTTGCTAAAGATCATTCGGTCAAGAAACCAGTAAGTCTGCAGTCTATGACTGTACTAACATTAGTGCAGGTACTTCAGTATCACTTACAGTATATCCTCTTCTTCTGTCAGAAATAACCACATAGTAATGTCATACTGTATCTTCATTGCTCACATATTGCACAGATATCGCAGGTATTATAGATTTTATGTTGAAGAAACTTTAGATCAACTAATAAAAACATAATTCCTTATTCAAAATTCGTAATTCATAATTATTTATATACATTTTGATACAATCTGATAAAAATGCTTATGGACATTTCAACCACCAAAATCCTGCATGTTTATACACACTCAAATCGTCAACATGATACAATTTGAGACTTTTCATATCACACTTTGTTTCTGTTTGTTGTTGTCTTCGGTTGATGTTCTAGTACATTGCAATACGCTTTTTCCCCTCAGTTCCCAAAACGCTGTTAAACAGGTTTGTTGATGTTTTGAAATCTTTTTAAAGTTATTTTTAAATACAGAGATCGGAGCGCAGCAGTTCTGAGGTGTGTGTCCTTGATAAAAGCTGATCTTAGGATTGGGTTTGACACACTGCAGATTTTCTAGTTTCTTTCCATGACATTTTAACATTCCTAAAGCTTTCATTGTCAAATTAAATATTTTTTGCTACCTGGCAGACCTTCATCGATTACATTTTTTAAATTTTGCGGAAGCTTGTAGAATTTTTTAGACTGTCAGCTGTGATGTTACTAAATTAAGATACAAACCATCAAACCTTTCTTTAAAATAAAAAAATATATAAAATTATATAACATATTGCACGGTGCATAACAAGTGTTATTGTGATTTCCCTACATTGAACATACCCACAGAGAAACAACCGATATTAGCTGTTCTCATATAAGCTTCTTGATCCAAAACGGAGGCTTTGTTTGGCCCCAGAACATCCATCAGCCTGCCGTTATTAATTCTGAATGAGAGCAGCGTAGACCAATTTAGGAGTAACCTTGCTGAAATTGAAAATCCCTCTGGTAGTAGCCTCTGATAGTATCATTCAAATAAAAAAAGAAACTATTGAGCTTCTGTGTTGGTATGTGTGTGTCTGCAGTTCAGAGTACTGCAGTGCTTTTATGGACGTGACCGTTTTCATGTGGAAACATAAAGCGACTGCGAATCTCTGTGGGAATGAGGGGGTCTGTCTCAGATTTGCTAGTGATCCACATATAGAATGTAAAAGCTATAAAAATGCATCCAATGCAACAGAGAAGACAACTGTTCCTGCAAGTAACGGCTTTAGTTTTTCCAGTCTGAATCCAGAACAGCAACACAAATTGCAGTGTGGCAATACTGCCATCTTGTGGCTGTACTTGCATTTGGACTAAAATATTGCTGTTTACGTTGATCAATGGCCTTTAAACAACCTGTATTGTCTAAGTTGAGGACAGGACATAGGTTTAGGTATCTGTTCCTAGATCAGCCTAAAGATTTTTAAATTATTATTTTAGAAAGCATTTTTCATCTTTCATCTGTTTGTCTTCTATCCTCTTGTCAGAGTGTCTGGTAAAGATTAGGGCTTATTATTCTGTCACAGTTGCTGATGAATTGCAGGGTTCTCATTGTGGTTTGTTTGGGGCGAAGGAGAAAACATGTCAGACAGCAGAGATTTGAGTGGCCAATCAAAAACAAAAACACATAAAGGGAAATTAGGAGAAAGTCACCTTCATCACAACAGTGTTTACACCCTAAAGGTGCTTTTTTGGAAAATTGGTTATGAATTTTGAGATGTTTACACGTTTTGTTACAACAGAGGCAATGTCAGACATTTCAGCTGTCACAGCAAAGGGACCTTCATGTGTGTGTGTGTGTGACTGGTGAGTTCAAATAAAACTCACCAGATACAGTTTCTAGTCACGGCTCTGTGCAGACACACAAACACAGCTGTACACACATGCATATACTGTTAATTGAGCCATCAGGTGTGCAATCTGATCTTAATACCAGGATCAGTTCTACGTTGCTCTCGGTAATAGGTTTGTCAGATATAATTAGGGTAAACACAAATCATCAAAGCCAATCGAAAATTACGTCACATTTAACCTCCTAGTTTATTAGAATTCTGTTGTGGGCTGATACACCCACACTGATAGACTCCGGTTAACATGAGAAAGGCTAATCATCTCCGTCCTAGAGAAAAGAACTAAAACCAGTCATTGGAGCATATGAAAGATAAAGAAAAAGGGAGGATGGTAAAGAGAAAATATGGTAAGAGTGGGGGCAGGTAACCCTACCCAGCAACAAAGTCCCCTTACATATAGGTTCACTGTCACCATGGCAATATTATGACTGCAGCAGCATATATTTGTATCAGTTATATATTTTGAAAAGAGAGCGGGCCTAACACTGAAGCCTGAGGTACTGTGGTTAACTGATGTAATTTAGGCACTCCTCCCCTCCATCAAATGGCTATCTGGTAGGTTGTCTGTCAGTATTAGGATGGTGGGATCTCTTGTCTCTGCCCTTTTAAGACTGATATAGAGCCATTGCAGTTCTCTGGGGCTATATACATGTTCACCAGAGGACTGTAATATTTTACTGCATGCACATAACTGCACTACATGATCAGATGGAGATGTTGAGCAATAGCAGGCAAAAAAAAATGCATTTTTTTCTCTCCAGATTTTCCATTTGTTTTTGTTTTTTCCAGTTTTTGTATACCAAGTAGTCCTCAGTCAGCAGTCTTTCCTCTAGGATTTTTTCCAGCTAGGGTGGAAAAACCCTTCCCATGAATCACGCCCTATAACCTCCTTAAACCTCCCCAATGTTTCCTTCCCAGGTCCAGACAATCCTTTTTTTGAAAATAAATATTCCATCAGTTGAGCCCAGCTGGATATGTGTATTAAATAATAAGAGCCAATGTTTTATCAGGCCATTTATTTTATTACTTACCTACAGTATGTATGAAACAGAAGGCCTATTAACTGGGAAATTATATTGTATGATCATTATGATCTGAAAACAAAGTTACTAAAATTGCTGTCTATGTCATCGATGCCATTTTTTTATTTGATCTGTGAGTAGTTTTTCCAGTCCATTGTTTATTATGAAATGATTTTAACATGCTTAATAATAATGCTAAATGTACATAAAATACGTTGTTTCATAACCTATCACAAACCTGCAAGGTGTACAGTAGTAGAACGGTTAAAGTCATATACAAACGGTAAAGATAACTGACAGATAAAAATACTTTTATTTTGCTGCATTTTTGTTTACTGCAGTGTTACAGTGAAAGTGTCCATTCATTTCCCTGCCCATTGTGTTTACTAGTGGTGTTAAAATAAGCTTGATCTCTTCAGCTCTTAGCATTGATGATCTTTATGCTGCATCTTTGTGGGAGAGAAACAGCCTGCACAGAGAGGAAGGGGTTAAAATGAAGAGTGTTGGGCACTAGATAAAGATATTAGAGGATATATAGCACAGAAAGATCAACAACATAAATGTGCCTGTGTTGTGTTGACACACTGCTCATTTTAAACTGAAAATGGTCAAATGTTTTTGGTTGATTTTATGTCTCACAGTCTGCCAACTGAGGATCACTGTGCTAGTGTATAACATTGGAGGGTTAAACATCACTACTATGATTACACTTCAGTTCTCTCTATTATATTACACTCACCTTTTAATATTTCCCACATAGTGTGTGACTATGACTCTGTCTCCTCAGCCATAAATTACGTCACTGTGACATCACAGAGAAGCTGCAGCCGTGGCGGAGATGATTTGTGGTGTGACGGCTCGCTACGGCGGGATGAATATAGCTTAAATGCTGCTTGGCAAAGAACTTAAATACTAAAACGCTAGTGTGGAAAAAATCTACAAATTTAAATTGGAAATGCTGTACATGTGATGAACATGACACTGACAACGTATTTAGTAACTCAGATACTTAAAACACTGAATGGCCAAAAAACTCTTTAAGATAAGACTCATATTCACAGTGTAGCTTGATTTGATATTACCAGAAAAATCATCAGAAATATATTGTTAGTATTAAATATATCACCCAGCACTTGTTAGTAGTATTAGCTTAGTACAATAAATAACCAAATAATCAGAGCCATAGTCCTTAACATATTGTACTCGCATCTATCTCTCTTCTACATCCCTGTGTTCTTTCTTATTGACATCCTAATATATCAACTGATGCAATCTTCTTGTGTTATAAATCTGCAAATCCTGTCCAGACGGAGAAGCAAAGGGCAGCCGTTTGCTGAAGGACAGGTCAGCAGACTCATTTATCGACTGGCCCTGTGGCCCCAAACAAACACCGATCTGTCATTTCACCCCACAGAGCTGCAGCTATTGCGTGTAATCAGAAACTCTCTACTACAAATAAAACACAGTGTAGTGGGCCTTCATCCAGGCTTCTAGCTCCATATACAGTTACGCTTATAGTAGCTTTGATTTGAAGTGGATATATAGTCTATATCATACATCAGCCAATACAATCCTATCAACAAAGCAAGCTGTCACATTGTGTACTGTAATTACACTCCTGTGTGTGTCTGTGGACCCTCTTTTTATATCCAAGCTATATATATATATATATATATATATATATGACACTGTAGAAGCTGGTGTGCATGTTTATTTTTTTATCATGTACTTGTTTGAATATATAGCTGGGTTACATTGGGTCTGACAATGTAGTACAGAAGTCTCTTCGCCCCCCCTTGTCAATTAAATTTAAAATTTGTGTATATATACTGTATTTGTTAAATGGATTTTTAAAATAGTTATTTCTGATTCTGTGGGTGACCTTTGCAGATAGCTGCACTAGTTTCTTGTGCCTCTTTTTTTACATGAAAAAATTAACAGACATGAATGGTTGACATCTAAGGTGACATTATTTATTTGGTAGTAGCCATGTAATAAGCCAAACAAATGGCTTTATGATTGACTTTCCCTTCATATTGGGGTCTTGATCACCCTGTCAGGTTTTAATTTGTGATAATGTCATAACAGTATATATATATGTGTGTGTGCGTGTGTGTGTGTGTTTTGCTTTTTTCACTCTTTCTCTCTTTCTTTAGGACATGGACTCTATGTGGTACCCCTGAGTATTTGGCTCCAGAAGTGATTCAGAGTAAAGGTCATGGTCGAGCAGTGGACTGGTGGGCTTTGGGTGTGCTCATTTTTGAAATGCTAGCAGGGTAAGACAACACTACGATCAACTTCTGAAGGTCATATCACTCTGTCATGCCAAATATAGTTTTTAACCATCCTATTAATTTTAGTTCAACAGCAACCTTTCTAAGGTCTGCATTACATTGTGACAACATCACCAAACAATCAATGCTAAAATGTGGCACACAAAGATCAGATTCGGTTATCAGGAACACCACACACAGCTATAAACAGCAGGAGTATGAGCGTACTTTCCTACATGGTTTATTTAGTTATTTTGGTCATTAAAAATAAGTGTAAAAATTCAAACTAGTGTCTCTTTATTAATTCATATTGACTGAATGAGGCATAATGCGTTTTTAAAAACCCAATAGGCATAATTGGTGTGTAAATGTGGGTGGTCATGTGATGATACATTTCTGTGATGTCACACAGCTATGAAAACAGAACAAGCTTTTTTTGTTGCTTGTTTTTTAGTAAATTTTTACTGGACTGGACTAGATGTGTTTTTTATGTGTCTAACAAAATTAAGATCAGTTTAATTATTTATAATGATTCTTCTAAAAGGATGTACAGAGACAACATATTTTTATGTTTTAGCTACTTTACAGTAAATGTATGTACCTGCATGTGCGTATGTGAGCTCTTTTTCAAACCCTATTTTATGACAACGTTTTTCCATATATAATGGAACTGACCTACAGTTAATAATGACTACATGACCAAAACAAGTGATGAATAGATGTACTGTAAAGAAGAAAAATAAGTGGGCAGCTGACTTTCCGTTGTGTGCAGCTGTTTTTCTTTTGGCGTGCGCTTGGGAGAGATCGCCTGTAAAAACATATACACCACTGGAGGGCAGCAGTACAGCATTAGTCGAATAGCTCTGCAATGAACTCAAATGTCTCACAGCAGATGGCCTCTTTCAGTGTTATTTGTTGTGATTATGATATTTATCCTTATATGCTTGGGTGTTTATCCGTGCAGCCTGCATTCAGTGTGAGTGCAAACTGTCACTTTTAATATGTACACACACTTATTGTGGGGAGTAGATATGTTTCGTGGAGTAGTTCTTGTTTACAAAAACAAAAAACATCCAGATTAAACTGTCATTACCAATGTATGAAAGCATAGATTTTTGCTGGAACAACATGCACAATTTGTAGATGAAATTTGGACCAATTATATGATCTTTTAAGGATCAATTCTTTTTTCTCACATGGACTCCAAAGCCGGTGTGAAAGTAAACCATTCTCTCCTGCAGTAAGTTTAAATACTGTGGTGTATGTTCCACCCAAGATGCTTCATTCTCCCATCTGCGTGTTGCTGACTCTAAATCTGCCCCAAAGCATTTCACAGCCTCTCGTGTGGAGGAAAAAGTGACCCACCCTTCTTATTCATCCAAGACCTCTTTAGAAGTGTTGGCTCCTGCGAGTGAAAGAGAGAGAGACAGAGAGACCTGGCCCCTTCTTTTTCCAAGAAACACACACACAGACATACAAAAGCTCCCTTTAGTTGACTGTTGGTCTGGGTGCTTGTCCGTCACGTGTCAAAGGTCTTGTGACTCCCCTTTGTGGAAATGTAGCAAGTTGTTTCATGAAAAGACTCCTTCTGGGTTTGACAGACCTATGTTGTATAAACTCTAATAACCATCAAAGGGGTCGTAACCCCAATGTAGTGACTGGACCACGTGTGCAGGTGTTAGCAGATGCCTTGCTGTGTGTGTGTGTGTGTGTGTGTGTCTGTGTCTGTGTCTGTGTGTATGTGTGTGTGTGTGTGTGTGTGTGTGTGTGTGTGTGTGTTACTTACCCAACTGTATTCTAGGTGATAAAGTTAATGAAAATGTTAACCAAATCGAAACAAAACATACACTACCATCAAAAGTTAACAATAATCTTCTCATTCCTTATTAATAACGTTCAACTTTTTAATAAATGTAAACTCATCAAGACTGAAATGGCACTATGGGAATTATGTTAATGAGGAGATTTCCATCTATGCTGGGCTCTTATTGGATGCTTTTCTTCATTATTTAGCCCAAGTCATCTTCTTCAGATAAAATGTTAGCATTGTAATGAAAAAAACAAAATACTATTTTGGCACTTAAATTTTTGTCTACAAATCTAATTTTAAATATTTAGGGATATGCCTTTAGATCACAATGTTTTTAAGACCATGAGAAGCATTCAGTCAAGCAACCCTACATTTTTGAAGGGTAGTGTATGCAACTTACCAGTGCTTTAAATCAGTGATTATAACTGATTTTGAGTGTAAGGAATTAACTATAAGCATAATGTATGTCTAAAAATGGCAGGAGTTGTGTTTATGCACATGCGAGCGTGTAAATAAACTTACACTTAGATCAAAGAGGGGGTCCACAGGAAATGACAGGAGCAGCTTCCTCTGAGAATTTCAGAGGAAACTCAAGTCTCACACTAGGCTCTCAATGAAACACTGTCTTGATTAGCTCCAGAGTTCATATACTTTTATACCATGAGGTTCATGCTGTGAATATACATCAGCTTTATTTGTAACATCGCAGAAGTTATAATACAATAAGCGTTTTCAAATTCAGCACTTCTAGAAAATTACAGTCCATCCCCCCTCACAGTTCTGTCTCTGTAGTTTTCCTCTTCTCTGTGGAATGTTGGCGATATCTGTGCTGTTATGTAAAGATTTCAATTTCATAATTCTCCTTTTTTTCCCTGTCACCATCCACTGCTTACAGTAACACTAGAGATTAATACATCTCTCCTGTTCTCTCTCTATCTCTCTATTTATTTTCCATCACCCAGGAGAAAGATTACCTAAGCATCAGTTAAGACCTCTCCTGGTTTTCTGTCTGTCTTTATGGTTTCCACACTCATTCAATACTGTCAGTTCTGCTCAGTCCATTAAGTAGAAACACCTAATTTAACATCTTTCAGAAGGCCACAGCTAGAGATCTTTAAGCAAGAAGGACAAAAGTTTACTCTAATTGAAGATCTCTCATTGTTTTCAAACTCAGTTAGTTCAAGCCAGTTTTTAAATTTTCTCCAATTAGCTCTAAACAGTTATATCTGGCAGCCAATATGTTATATAATAAATTATGAAACTAGTATTACAATATTCAGGGACTTCTGCTTTATTAGACTATGAAATGTATATAAAAACTGTAAAACTTTTCAAAACAAACAAACAAAAGCTCCACTGTTTACATCATTCTTTCTGATTTCATTCTTATATTCAGTACAACAGCACTTTTGGTCATGTGATATTGCTTAAATGTATAATTTAATGACAAATTGTTTGTAGTCTAAAGGACTAATTGTACCTCTGGTCTACAGTGAAAACAGCGAAAAAAGCAGAACTCTTAACATCTTAACATGCAGGAAATGCAGTCTTTCAGTCTGTGTATTTTGCTGTAGGTTTCTGTTCATTGTCACTCTTGACACTTGAGTTCTTTGATTCTCATTGGTCTGCGGCCTCAGGAGACTTTAGGTGGTCGCTTAGTAACAGGCTCGTTATCATCTCTTACATTATCTCGCACTCCTAAAAGCTCTTTTCAGTGCCAATCAAACTCAGGCATTAAACATCAGCTGTGTGGAAGGTGGATGTTTGATGGTATGATGGCAGAGGCAGATGAGGGCTCAGCTGAAAGACTGTAAGGCAGGAGTAATGGTTTACACAGGCATGCTAAAGAATTGCTCCAGCAGACATATAGGAGACACAGCTTATGAAATGGACAGATACAAAGCTGTACAGTCATGGTCTAAAATGAACATTTTTGCCGTACTGCCATATGGGACGTGAATATAGAAAATTCACAGCCCATACATTATTCACACTGGCTGTTAAACTGTGTATTGCATTATTTTCATTACAGTGTTTTTGTTTCTATTGTAATAATTGTTTTTTTTTGTTTTCTTTGCATATTTGTGACAAACAACAGGTTTTTATGCCATCTGTCACAGAACGTGAGGAACTGGATTTTCATCTGGGTGGCTTAATGGGAGAAATTTTCCACATTTGTGTTGCCACATGGAATTCTGGGAATATAAACAACAATTTTAATTGATGGTTTATGGCTGTAATTTTAATCGGTCACATTATATACAGTACATAGGCAAGGATCAGGCAACCATCTTTACAGTTTGATTTAAACCATGTTTTATTTTGCATCTTCAAATACAGTATCAAACCAACTGGCAAGTGACTTTTTTAATCTACTTTCCAAACCTCTTCCTGTTTTGTTTAATTTTAGACCTTGCGTACAATAAACAAAAAGAAATTGATGCAGAACCACTCTGACAAATACATATGGAAAAATAGAAACAATAATTTATGCATATTTGTGGCAGAGTGAGGAGCATGATTGAAACCACAGAGTATTTTGGGCTTTGATGATGCTTGTGTGTGTGTGTGTGTGTGTGTGTGTGTGTACCATCTACCATTGTAGGGACAAAATGTCCCCATTAGTATTGTAAAAGTTACACACACCAACATTGTGAGGACCGCTGGCTGGGAAATTGATTATTAAACATACTAAATGATGCTTTTTTTGAAAATGTAAAAATGCAAAAAGGTTTCTGTGAGGAAAGGGTTTAGAGGTAGGGTAAGGGGGTATAATATACCGTTTGTACAGTATTAAAGTTATAATGTCTATGGAAAGTCCCCACAAATGTGTCTGTCTGTCAGGGTGTGTATTTAATCCAGGTCATGTTAGTTCATGAATCATTGAAGAGGGTTTTTATAGAACTGAGCTGACAGAGATAAAATTTATTGCTTTTTAGCATTACAGCAGAACTTTATTGAATTCAGCTGAGCTGTCAGTAAGATGGAGGGTGTCTTTTTGCATCTTTAAAGTCTTTTCCTGCTCTTTCATTGTGATATATATAAATATATATATATTGTTTTGTTGTCTTCCTCTTTTAAAGGTATCCGCCATTTTTTGACGATAATCCCTTTGGCATCTATCAAAAGATTCTGGCAGGGAAGCTGGAGTTTCCGCGACATCTGGATTTCTATGTAAAGTGAGTTTGATAGAGAAAACACAACAGAATGACATCTGACATATTTGTATCATATAAACACACAGTCCAATCAAATCTTATCTTTTCTTCAGTGTTGTGTGCAAGGTTGCCATAATCTTAATATACATGGTTTAGACCAGGAGTATTTAACGGGGGTACACAGCACAAATGCACGAGATCAATAAATGCCTCTTTCACACTAAATCAATAAAAATAATATTATAAATATGAAGTATGTTAATACATTAAAGCTGCAAGCTTTTGCCTCTGTAGTCATCTCTGTTTGAAACATAAAATTGAATGTTACTTCTGTTACTTCAGAAATACTATGTATTTCTGTTTACACATATGTAAGTCTAAATATACATTTCATGTGAAATTCAACCTGAAAGCTCAAAATATAAATCATCATTATAAACTTACTGATGCAAAGTGTTTTATAATGAGTAATAATTTGCTATCTTTAAAGCTGCAATCTGTAACTTTAGGTATACAAAGTTATATATATAACTTTGGGTTACTCCGCAGAGTGCTTGCGTTGTTATTGTCTTCAAGTGGATAAGTTTAAATTCTAAAAAACTGCTTAGAATTGTTGTAAGAACAAGCTACAAACGCTGCACCATCCACAGTACACTGGCAAGCTATATAGTAGCTGGTCCTTTTGGTATGGTGGACATTTCCCACCATATCAGACCCGACAGCTCAAATTACGTCATTATACATTTGCAGTTGTGAAACAGGGTAAGGCAAGAAGATCACGTTGAACGCTAAAACGCAACACTTGATGTATACGACATGTATTTGAAGGTCCTTGTTCTGTTTCTCTATCCATAAAGCAGTTCTTGGTCTGAAAAGACTAAAAGCTTGTTTTATAGAGAGTTCAAAGAAAGAGATTTGCACATGCCCTCTAATGAACTCGTCCAAGCATGACAACTAAGCACAGTGACGGCAGTAGACGTATCCTCTAGATTACAGGCACGAGTGTGTCCTATGGCAACACTACTCTTAGTGCTTTTGAACTAAAAGCCTTTAGGATTCAGCAAATGGCTTGCCGTCTTGATGTTCAAACAGGCCACTCTTACACTCTTAATGATACAGGACAGAATCCCTTTTAGCTGTAACATCTAAGATGTCATCACAGCTGCACAAACACATAAAAATCACATTCATATCAGCCTGATGTTTCTAAATATAGTTTTTGTCCACAAGGACAAAACTGCAACCCACACCTTTCCAGGGTGTCTGCATTGCAGACAGGAATACAGCTTGAGGAAGCTTTCAGACATTGAGGAGACAGACAGATAGACCTCAGGCAAAGCAAATCCATCGCGTCTTTGATTGGCTTGTTTACGCTAGTTACGCTGGTGAAAGTAGCTGAAACTGAGGCTTATGTCACTGAGAGTTTAACAAGCTTGATATGATAATGTTATCCTGAAGTCAAATAGAGAATGAATAACATCTGCAGGAAAGTGAAAGATGGCTTCAGACAGCCACAGTGGATGCTAAGAATCCAGCATATTGCATTGGTTAGACATGACATAGATAACATAACAGGAAGTGGACAATACGCTCATGTTCTCAGCTTGAATCGCGTTGGGTCGTAGATACAGATACACAGGGACTTTTGGGGTGCTCAAAAGCCGATTTGTCCCTCCTAGACAAGTAGTCATCTCTTGAAACATTTAAGAGGGCTAATGTGCGTTAAAAATGTGTGTTAATCTACACAACAGTTTGAGAATTTCACATTTGTTAGTGAAAATCACATTCACATTTAACAACCAATCATTTAGGCATTTAGGCAATCAAAACTCATAGACATACACAGTATATAATAAAGAGCCAGAGTAGAACCGGATTAAGATCAGTTCAATGTGTTAGGCCTACTTAGTATCAATATTAAGAGCTTTTTTAACATAATGATTGTCATGTTCTCACATTCTCTGTCTTTGTTAGGGATCTAATTAAGAAGTTTCTGGTGATTGACCGGGCAAGAAGGCTTGGCAACATGAAGGTGAGCATGGTTTTGATGGAAACTTTATGTAGATCTACGATCGGTTTGGCTGTTTCTCATGTATTTTGGACAAGCTTTCTCAGCAGGAAACAGTGTCTGGGATCTTTCTTTAGAGAACATTACATTGACTATCCTTTGATCATGTTGTCCATATGGGCTCTTTATTGTCATCTTGTTCCTAGACCAGTTTAATAAAGCCTAATGTTAGACCTTATATGAGTCCTATGAGATCTTCCTCCCAAAGGCCACAATTGGTCACATATGCTTTCACTTTTGATAAGAAGACTGCCTATCTGTAGAGTGGGATGAGATAAGGCTCTGGAGAGACTCCCTGAGCACTCAGGAGAGTGATTCTGACACCTGGCAACCCCCACTATTCCCTTCATCCATCCCCAATGAGACAAGGTGTATGTGGGGAGAGGAACTGCAGACAGAGCCCGTCTGTGAAATGTTTCCGCCTCTTCGGCTTTAGTTATTCAACCAGTTGCCTTTTTAATAGTGGTTACTTTTCTAAATTGTCCCTTTCAAAGGAGTAATTCGGGAACTGGCGCCAGATGAGGTGGCAACAGTGCGCCAGGGATCTGTCATGGATAATATGATGCATAGTGTGATGATGATGTCATGGGAAGTTTTTGAGTGGTTTTGCCTGGGCTTTCTCCCATTAGCCACAGTTAATACTCATATTATTATTCCCAGCACGTGAGGAATAAACTCAGCTTAAATACATATTGCAGTTAATTATTTTATAAAGCTTATCCCTTTCGTCTCCAATCCGGTTACTTTTTTGTAGTATAAACAGCCAATAATACGCAACATCTGATATTTACGAATCCAATCCAAACCACATCAGTATGTGGTTCAAAATCAAATGAATTTTTTTGATGCATCTGTCTGAACAATCATTTTGAATTTCATATGTTTTATATGGATATAGCCTCTATAGCCTCTTTTCCTGCCTTTTTTATAGAGGTATAATAAAGAATGCGTAAGTCAAATGGTTTTGTACACAGTATTTGCATGATTTTGTAAAATGCCTCCGTAACTTACGTACTCCTCATGAGTTCCTCACCGCATTAAGATGTCATTACAGACATGAGCAAACAGGCAAAGTTTCCAGTTTTCCATCCTCATTTTCCTCACTGACAGATACTCTTACTGTTGTATGAGAAAGTCCCCTGGTATTATGCTGACAATTACATCATTACTATAACAACAGATGCAGATACATGTTGACTACACTGTCTGAAGAAACAAATCACATTTCATCACTTGCTAAGGCAAAAATTACTGAGCTGTTTTTAGATTTTACTTTTGGGTGGAAGTCTCAGACTAGATGTTTCTGTTGTTAATTTCTCACTTCTTTCTCTCAATGTGCTCTTTTCTCCTCTGACTCCACATAAAGAGGGATTTTATAAGCAGGCAGCCCAATCACAGCTGTGTTTGCACTGTTTCCACGGCAAGGCCATGTCCTGTTGGCAGCACTCATTCACAAGTGCAGATATCTGTTATTTCACTTGAGTCAATGTGGATCTCATAGTCCCATAGTGTTATGCATGGCCCAGACTCAGAGGTCTCTAAAATAGCAGTAAGTTCTGTAGGTTAGCAGTGCTGTCCTACTTTTACTGTCTAAGAAAAAACGACACTGTCACATTAGACACTTTTAAAAGGTGTGTTGTTAAAATTGGAGTCAAAGCTTTTTTTACATTTGCTAAGTAATGTTCCTTTAAGGTGATTTTAGTTAGAAACTCTTAAGCATATTGAAAACTGACTAGCTGTATTTGCTCAAAATACTATGATTCAATTTCAAAAAGGCCTTTAGATTTTGTTGTTTGTTGTTCAGTCTGACAAAAATTATAAAAACATTGTAGCTGTGTCTTTAAGCTTACTATAAATACTGGTGACCCCACTGTTACAACTGACAACAAATGTGTCATGTTTATATATGGTAATTTGGTTATGGTAATATATTAATTATATATGGAAATTCATAACATTGAGTGTGTGTGTTTCCAGAATGGAGCTGAAGATGTTAAAAAGCACAGATGGTTTAAGTCAATAGACTGGGAGTGTGTGCCCAATAGAAAACTCAAGGTAAGTCAGTTCTAATATAATTTACAGTATAAAAATATTAATTATCAGAAGATTACTTCCAAAAGTCAGAGCTCAGCCACATTAATGGCCACATAACAGTGCCAAAGCCTTGTTAAACAGTCATCATTGTCACTGTTTTGCATACTTTACTGTTGGCATTGTATGCAACCAGCACATTCCCCAGCTCTGCATATATTCCCAGAGATCTATGGTAGCTGGATAAGGGGAAGTATATATTTTATTTTTGGCTCTGAGATCTTCAAAGCCTCTTTTAATGGTGAGTCTTCTTCCTGTGACAGCCTCCCATAGTTCCAAAGGTGTCTCACGACGGCGACACGTCCAACTTCGACACCTATCCTGAGGATGAGTGGAAGAAGGACACGCCAGTACCAGCTAAGGATCTGGAAATATTTAAAACCTTTTGAAATAATTCCCCTTGAGATTAACAAATAGAAAGAAGGGCTGGTAGATAAAATGACAGTTTCAATCTAACCATTCAGGGGACACTAAAAGGTCACAGTTTATTCATTATAGCCAAGTCTTTCCTGCTTTTCTGAGTCCTTATCTGCAGACTTGAAACAGACTTCTCACAGATGTGTGAGAACATCACGACCATCATTATCATAATCATCTCATGAGGAACCTTCTACAGCATCTGCTGGATGATAAATAACTAAATTGTTGACCAAGTCTGGTTATATTATGCAAAATGTTTTTTAAATATAATTTAAAATCAGCAATAACAAGGATCTGTTCAAGGTTCCTTTTGCTGGATCAAGACAATGTCTTCGCTTACCTAAAAGTGTACGGTCATTCTTTTTGATGACTTGATGATAGCTTGAAAAGCTTGCTGAATCAGAGCTGTTAGCCTGACTAAAACTGAACTTGCTTTGTTGGTTCACTGTCTCATAATCATATTAAACTCATGGTATATCAAAACATTCAAATCCAAAGAGCATTTGAACAGATTCCTGCCAAGATGTCAGACTGAAAATACTAGGTGGAGGTAGCACTTACCTTTTCAACCTCACAAACCTACTAGTGACTTTAATGCTCAGTCTTCTCATATTCTGTGTCTGTTTAAAACACTGACTGTTGTGTTGTATGATACATCCTGTTACTTACCAGTTAAGTTCATAAACACTTCAGGATTATTAGCCAGTGCTTGTCTAAAGATGCCTTGCATTGGTATGGGGGTGAATTTAGCACAAATTACAGTTTTGTTAGAACGTAACGGTACTTAATACATGTTTACTCAATACAAGATGTTTGCTAAATTCAAAGCCTGAGAGCATAATGGAATGAGAACTGACTGTTGTGTAAAATGCTTTAGAACTGTAGCTACTGTGTCTGTTTAAAACAATTCTTCCTCTTTCCTAAATGCTCTAGTTTCTCTTGACTGCTTTTGGCTGAAGCAGATCTATCTTTGTGTCTACTGAACAAATAACACTCGGGATCATTTCGTAAAATGGCTTTGTTTGAAAACTGTTACATTTAAAATTGCAAATGCAATTTTATACTAAGGAAACCAACTTACAGTTTCATATGGACTCCTTTACAGCATAATGCACAGTGGTACATATAAAGAGGTGTTTTTTTATGTTTGTGTGCGTTTGTACCTTGTGTTTTTTTTGTGTTTAATCTTTAATGTTTTTGTTTTTTTAAGAAGAGATTGTATTTTATGTATTTATGTATTTTATATTTTAACAGCAAAGACTAAAATGAAGTTCTATGAACTTGTTCATTGAAAGAACCCCAGCATAGAATTTTTAAATTTATTTTTTATTATACCTTTTTTTAGTTTATTAGTACTTTCATTGACTTCTGAACAGTGTATTCAAGATGGTATGTGCAATGTTACCTGAAAACAAGCTGTTACGAAGAAAAACTGCAAAATATATAACCATGAAAATAAACTCAACTTTTCATGTGGGCAAAAGTATTTGATTAATTACATACTCCCATAACTCTGTATATTCTGACCAAACTTGTTAAAATGTTTATTATTAAGATGTTGGAATAACCTTTGTCTATTGCCAAAAAATCTCCTGATTCACTTTAGCCTCAGGAGCATTTTTAACTAAAGGACAATCTTGGAATCCTGGAAATGATTAGATCATTTAACATGCAAGAAGTCTCAACATGTTCTTTTTTCTTTATATATACTATTTTGATATTTTAATACCTGCAGTGGAACCATTTATAGTTTATTACATTAAGTATTAAAGTAAAATGTATTTTTTAGCAGCTAACAAAACACATTAGCATCAGTTCGCGCACCCCTGCAAAAATATAAGAATGATCTCATCCATTTAGGTGCCATGAGAGCATTCGGTTTTAAAGAGGTTATTTCACTAACCCCTGTGGTTAGACTTCACCTCTACAAGTGTTCAAACATAACTTGCTTTCTTCGCTCTGCTCCTTGTAAAATTTGACTGCAGTTTAAATATTTTAATGGCATTTAGCTCTGTCAGACACACCGCTGAGACAGACTAATTTTGCTTAATGGTTCCCGTACGGTCTTCTAAATGCCTGCGAGATGAATCTGTCCCCAACCTGCTAGGAAATGTTTTCATGTGTGGCATATGTGTGTGTACAAACTTTCACACTTTCACTGTGTAGTATGTTTCCGTGTGTGAGGAAAGAAGTAAAACACCTTTCTTCTGATGAAATTGACATTTCCACTTAACAACTGCACCGTAGTCTGGTGTAGATATCACTGGGACTTCATTACAGGTATGTTTATGTTGCCAGAGTCCAACAAAATTCTGATAACATCTTTCAACAATCTGCAAGGATGTCTTTAAAGCAATCATACAAAAAGTTTTAGCTGTTATGTTTACTTAGTAGTCTCAAAGTATTGCTCACCTGATATGGGTGCTATTAAATTATGGTCTCTGATCTCCTGCAGTGGAACCGTGGGTATGATAGACTGAGTTTGTTTTACTGAATTATGGTGACATTTATTTAATAAAATATATTACAGGATCAGATCTGTTGGTAATAAGCTTGACTTGGATTAGATGTGTAGTGTAGTGTTTTCCACTTTTGTCTTACAAACCTTTTTTTTTTTCTCAAAAAGTAAATGAATTTATTTACACAAGATTGAAAAAATGTGATGCAGTCACTAACTCATAACAGAAAGGAGACCACACACCTACCGTTATTCTTTCATTTACTTAAATGGCTTTGAATGAACCCCCCACCCTCAAGGGGAAACATGTCAAAACGGTCCAAGTACTTCCATTTATAAACAAAACTATTGGGCAACACCTTATAATGATGGGTAACTATGCCCTTAAATGGCTGTAGGCACTGATTACATCAAAGGGCCCTGTCATCAGACCACCACCACACCCACAATAATATAATAATGATATTACCATAGTGTAAACCCAGCCATTGGAGAGCTTTGTGACTGCCTAACATACTGTAACAGCTATATGTCACACACCTTCCTGACCATAATGACAAATTAATCTAGTTGTGTGAGCTTGATAAATTCCAGAATATTTGCATATACATTCTGGTGTTACTCTGAAATGATAGTTCACCCAAAAAACTGAAACATTTCCATCTTTTTCTCACCCTCATCATGTCATTTCAAACCTATATGACTTCTTATGTGGAAGACAAAAGTAGATATTTTGAGAAATTGCTCAGTGGTTTTATTTCTATACAATGGAAGTCAGTGGGTGCCACTGTTTATTAGTTACCAAGTGTTGTTTAGTTCAAAATACCTATTGTATTCCTCAGTAGCAACAGGAGTTACACTTAACATGAGTGTGAGTAAATGATGGGAGAATTTTCATTTTGGGGGCAACTACTCCTTTAATTTAATGGCACAGTAACAGAAATACTCATTTACCGTATTAACCCAGGACACCATTACAGTAAGCTTACTGTAAGTAGGCTACACAAAAGCAATTTCTTTTTGGCATTCTTTTGACAGAAAGCAATGTGCGTGTGAGTGTGATGAACACTCTTAGGTCTGTCTTTGGCTCTGACACATCAACTTTTCTGTGCAGCTGTTTCTTGTGCAGTTTTTTTAACTGACAAACACCTTTTATTACTTAATGGAAACTCACCATCTGAGAGGTTGTGTCTCGGTCCATAGGAAAACAGCAACGGTTTATCCCAGATTTGGCTGAACAGTCTCCTAGAGGACATCTTTGTTCAGATCCAGAACTATCATTTCCTGCAACTCTTTATTAACCCTTAATTTCTGCTTGAGTTCAAAGGTCCCAATGCTGTACTATAGTAACTTCTATAGTAAGATATGGTTACATTCTGAACACTATTTCAGTTTGATAAAACTTTTAAACAACCTCCAGGTATTTAGATATTCGATTTTTAATATCTTTACTATTAGCTATCTAATATATTTTTACAGATAGATATTAGATCTGTTTAATATACTAAATATTAAAAAATGAATAAATGCAATTATTTTTTTTACATGCATTGTCCACAATTCACCATCTATGGTCTACAGATGTATTTAGCAGGAGTATATGCACAGCAAAGTATATGCACCGGAACATACTGGCAAATTATAAACAAAATTTCTAACCAGTTGTCAGGAGGTTTTTATTGGTAATTAAAGGTGCTGTAAGATATTTTGATAACATCCATTTTGTTAACTTCAACCACATGTCCTCTCTTTAAACCCAACTTCCACAGACATGTCAGAACCCAAATGTGTCAGTGATTTACTGAACTTTAGTGTGGAAGTTGTTTTGCTAGCATTCATTTGACCATTTTACATGTGCAGTTTAGGATAGTCACTATAAGGATTTGGGACTGTGTGCGTTCTTATGATGGCATTAGCCAATCAGTGCTGTCAGTATATCATGATGTCATTTTAACACAGCTCCAAAGCTATTAATCACATGGCACGTATTGCTCATGTAATTGGCTCAAAAATGTTCTACGAGCAAAGGAGACATATTTTAAATGGTGTCCTGGGCTCCTCCACCAGCCGAGCTACTAATGGATCATTTTAGCATAGCATCCAGCTAGTTCAGAACTTTTTTACAATCAACCTGTTTTACAATGTTAGTGATGTCGCAGAGACTGTGATTTTTTAAGACACTCATATCTCTGCTGTTTGGGACATTTTCTGCTTAATATTCCAAAAAAAATACTTGCAGTAGGTCTTTAAGGCTCACATCTTAGAAGAGTCGTGTATTTCTGTCTGCCTGTTCTGATATTTTCCAGTAATGAGAGTTGTGCAGTATTGTAAAGGCTGCAAATCATCAATCAGTTTTTTAGTACATATATAAACAATTTCTTCATTTCATGCATTATTTGGAACATCTTGCTCAAACAAAACAAAAAAGCAGCCGGCAGGATAGTGTTTCAGCATCTGTTTCTATGTCATGCACTGATTGTATTTCTCAACTCATTATACTCATATTCACGCGTCCTTTAAACTTGAGGATGAACACTTTAGTTGTTCACAACTACAAACATATTTACACATTTAGCATCTACACATTTATACTGAAATATTGGGAAACCTACTAAATAAATTTACCATTTCACTGGCCTTTCGACATTTAGGCGTCACTTAAATCATCTTGGTTTCAGACACAAAACTCAATCTCCATTTCCTCCCACACTGTGGGACAGTTAAGGTCAGCAGAGACAAAAGACAATAAGTAGGTCAACTTAAACCCTTTATTTTCACACCGGCAATGCTGTAATAATTCCTGATTAACCATCTGTTGAGTGTAACGGCAGCTGAATATGGAGCAGGCCTCTCCGGTAATGGTCATTGCACAAATATGCTTACTCAGATCTCAACGTCCATTTACCGAGCCCCCAGGGAAGGGCGAACTGCTCTTGTGATTGCACTCTAACCGTCTGATTAGTGGCGACGTCTTTCCACGGAAATGAGAATCAAATTAGAGGGAGAAGTACAAGATCAAATTGAAGTGATATTACACTGGATCTGTGTCTTTTCCAAGTGTTTGAAAGATTTTGCTACTTTGAAGAATAGAGAGGTTTTATTTAAATAAGCTTATGATTAACAGCTGTAACTGTCAGAATGTGTCAAAATAAGGCACCTTTTGGACTCGGGTACAAAACACTGATCCTAAACATTCAACTGTTATCATATGTAATAAGTGCTGTAGTGCCAGCTTTTATTTAAGCATTATGTAAACCAGATTTCCTTAATTTCATCCAATGCTGGTTTGTGTTATTTTTAAATTGCTTTGACATCACTTCATGAACTAATTTTCAGAATTTTACTAAAAACCAGGCGTGCATGTATGACACAAACCATTCAGCAAATCATTTTAACAGCCTATTTTTCCAACATTTTTGTCAAATCACTGCAAGCCTCCATTATAAATTATTTTTTTTGTGGCCTGTTGGTATTATCAGTCTTTGCTTATTTTTAGTTATAACTTCAGTGCAAAGATTTGTTACCATATGTCTGTTCTTTGTTCTTGTTTGTGGGTAGAGGTGTCACATTTATTGCCTGTAAACCAAAATCAAGCTGTACGTATGGTGTTAAAAACTACACAGAAATCTAAACACATTTTTTAAATTTACAAATCCATGCCAACAGATGCCCCAAAACACACCATGAAATGCTAATGACATCATAAAATACCTTCACACTTTGTTAGCTGTTACAAATTTTATACAGTACTTTAATAATCACTACAGCAAATTTGATAACTGTGTATTTGGAAGAAGCTGTACAAAATAATTGCACAAAAAAATGAAATAAATGCATGTTAACACGGAGTACAATGAACACACAATATAATGTAACCAACATCTCTGCATAGATTTGATTTGATAATTCATTGTAAATCTCTCAGTTCCCGGCTGTCATGCCTGTTATAAATCCCTATAAAAGCCCTTCCATCCTTGACACACTGACATACTCAACAGACACTCAGCAGACAAGTGAGTCATGTGCTGGCAGAAGTCAAGTGTATTCTGGCATAGTTTCCAGTAGATGTCTCTGCTTTGAGAGGGGAAATATAAAACTGAAGCTCATGGCTGAAAGACAACTTTGAAGATTTATCATATCATCAGCACACAGCAAGTTTAAGCACCACCTGAGGCTTTCCTATCAACCCGTCTTTCTGTTGGAGGCAATTTCCTTTAAACTCACTTCAAACGTCAGTGATAATGGCTTCATTTCTTAACACGTGTATGTAGAGGACAAAGATTGTAATTGTAAAATAAACATTTTATGTGGATTAATTTGGTTTCATTGTTGAATTAACTGAATTATTAACCAAAACATAGATACTGTTGTGTTTATATTTTTAGGAGTGCACCAAGTTTTTGTGCACTTGTTGGTTGTACAGTACTCATGTCAACATTTTCCCAGAAAATATAATAATAATAATTCAAACGTAAATGTTGAAAAATACAGTTGAAATGTTTATGAATGAAATTATTATGAATGTTGAAAAGGTTATTTGTATCTGGTTAAATTAGTGTTCAAATTTTAACATGTTAAAATAGTGGCAAATTAATGATAGTTGACGTAGTTGCATATTTACTTATAGTTGGTAGAAGTGCACTATCCAAAAAATGTAACCTTATGGGGTATATACAAATGTATATGGCAACATATATGTCAATATCACTCTCATATATGTAGGGACATATATGATATATATATAACATTTCTAATGTTATATATATATATATCATATATAACATAGCATGACTAAAAGATACAGAAGAGTGAGGGACATTTTTAACTACTCGATAGTTTTTTGTGTACATTAAGTGTAAAGTGAGATAGCAATACAGTTTTGTTGTTCTGTGCTAATGACATGTTGAAGTCTTTGTAACTCTTAAACATTAAGATGTGGCCTAAAAAGACGGCCTCTCTAAAAGGGCAAGACTGTCATTGCCCTGTTATTAGTGTCACACAGGTAAACTGACATTAGTTCACTATCTCCTCTTTCTTCTTTGAAGTGGGAGCGAGACATCTTATCAGAGCCTCTAGTGCTACAGCTTCAAACAACAAGACTTCCAATAAGCAACATCAAAACAGCGCTTGTACTTTACCTGTACTTGCTTTTCCATATCCTACAACAAATAACAGTGTCTTGTTTTGGGAAAGAATGGTCTGTACTGCGAAGAAAACTGGAAAAGACATCAGCTGTAAGATGATCCCAATTAACAAGTTTGCTGTTTCATTTTTTATTGAATTTTCCTTTCTGCTTTCTTTAAATGAAGACCAGGGCTACTTGTTAAACATTTTATTCTATTAAATATTTCCTATGTTTTCTTTTGAAAGTCAGGCATTGGTAAAGTCTTGGATTCCAAAAAGCTTTTTTACAAACACTTAACAATAATATACATTTATAAAATTATATAAGACAAATTAAAATCAACATATAAAACCACAGTTGTGACATATGTGATAAAAATGCTTATAGTAACTGCAATAGATCCGTTGAGACAGCCTGCCTATGCAACAAATTGCCCCTATGTCCCAATATTATAAATTCTTGGATTCTTGTAAGTAGGAATTTTTGGGTCTTGCTTTCCTACTCATAAAACAGACATTTTTCTTGTTCCAGAGGCACAATATTTAGTATACAAACTGATTGCAGGACAGCCACTGATTCTCAGTGGGATATATGGCAACCTCAATAATGTCTGCCACCGGAAGACATAAAACTTATTGTATATGGTAAAATACATCTAATCGTTTTAATATCATCATATGATCTACACTAATGAGCAATGAACCCATATCACACATCTGTAATTTAATAACTCTCCTATAGGAGCCCTCAGCTGTGTGGATGTTGTCAGGGTCTCTTCCTCTGGGGTCAACTTAAAATCTTTTTTCCACACTTCACTACATTCCTCCAAAGGAGTCCATGTGGATTTGTTTAGAGGTACATCTGTTAAATGCTCTCAGCTACTTTTTGACATCACTTTGACCTCTCAAGACATATTTTGCATTAGTTTGAAATCAATCTTTACAATGCGAGTACACACACAAAACTGGGATGGTGGGTTTATTCACTGGGGAAAGATGGATTTAAACTTATTTTCTTCTGTAAACATTTAGCAGTCAGAACATTATTGCATTACTAGGTCGTAATGGGTACACACTAGCCATGACTAAGTATTTTCCTAAATATTTCAGTCAAAATCAAGGTTTGAGAATTTTTTCAATTCTGGATGGTTAAATACAGACAGGCCTGTAACAGCATTTCATGTTTCAGTGACTCAGTCTGAGGTTTATTTTCGTTTTGAATCTCTAGAAACATTGTCTCATGGATCTAACTGGCAACACAGGGCAGAACAGCTAGACAACTGTTCATTGTATTTGGATGTGGTTGTTTTTAAAAGGCATTCTTTGAATGTGTTGAACAGCTGCTGAGTTAATTATGTGAGCAGGTTTGTGTTTTTGTCATTACTGTTGCTACAGGTAGTTGTTATATAATCCTGTACATACAGTTGGTCCTTTTTATGCTTAGCATCTGTTTGCGATCTGAGCCAGACACGTTGAAAATATGTTATACTGTCTAATGCAGGATTTCTTGGATAATCCTGATTTATATTATCTCTTTTACTTGAAAGGTTATCCAAGTCTCAACATTTGCATCATCGAAATAGTGCAAAATTGCTTGTAAAAGGATTTTTTTTTATATCCTTTATAGTATCTTGCAATTATGCTTAGATCAAACAGAGATGCAATCTAATTCTTTCTTTTTCTACTTTTTTCTTTTTTTTTGGTTGGGGATTTCAGTTAGGATTTTTCTAAGCTACTCTCCCAAAAGCGACAGCTTTGAAAGAAAGGTATTCATTAAAGTGCCATTCCACAGATGGTCTTCATTAAATTGTTTTAATCAGAATACCCAGGTTCAGCTTCCATCTCAAGGGACTGAATAAATTTGTGAGAAGGGAAAACCTTCCCACAGGACACAAGACTGGTAAGACTGGCTATAGCTCACATCTGTATGATTCTGTGATACTGTGTCATCTAAACCTGTAAAAAATAATTTGCCAGTACATGGTTGGTTTAGTGTTCAGAATATCAAGTAGTTTCCACATAACTTGCCATGATTTCCCAGCATTACACTCTGTTCTTTCATTTACTGTAATTTCAGATCACAATAATCCAGGCCAGGTGTTTTGTTGCAGCTGACAACATGTCATCTAGCTGTTGCAGGAGGCAGTTCATAAACAACAGCATGCATTTGAAAATGCACAGCAACAAATGCATTTGAAAATGCACAGCAACAAATGCGTTTGTGAGCAAACTCATGAAAAATGAACCAAAAATGACTTTCTATGACAACATTTTCTATGACAAACATAATTTTCCAAATGAACATGTCTAGGTTGTATAACTGTGGTGTAGTCATTTATCATTTTCATCAAATGTTGAAATCTGTTTTCAAACATTTTTATTTTTTGAAAAATGTTATTTGAATATTAAAAAAGGTAAACGGGGGCTCTGTAGTGCTTTCAAAACATTGTTTGTTTAAGTGTCCCAGCTGTCTGACAACACTGACTCAAACAATGGTGTTAGTTTGGTGCGTACCATTGGCAGATGGGGGGTGTGTTAAAAATACCATTATTTTTGCAATTCTGTTCCCAGTAACATAACAATATTCTGAAGCTAATGACACAGAAAAGAACACTTCACTTTAAAAGTTCATTTTTCACATTTTTTGCTGGCTCCCAGTCTAAGGTAAGACTCACATGTACAGTACACTGCTTTTCCACTTTGTCTGGATTCTAGCTAAAGCCCAGCTGCACACAGCGGGTTGAGAGGCTGTTTATTATACAGTCCTGTCTATGTGGAGGCCCTAGGGATCTAGAACAGCAGCACAAAGGCTATGTGAGAATTCAGGGAAATGGCCTATAAACCTGCATGCTACAGTTTAATGCTGACACACTGAAAACCATATAATGTGCTCAATACAACAGAGGCTGAATACAACACGTATCTGTCTTGTCAGTGCTTGCCTTCAACTTTTCTCCCTCAGATTTGCCCTTTAAATGTCCATCATCGCTTTTTCATTAAAGTTAAGATAAGATTGGAAATATTTGGAGTGTCATGATAATAACAGATGTGATCTGATGATTCATTTCAGGCTAACTCAAAGTTTGTTATGCATGCTTTAATGAAAATCAGTGTGATAACACCTCCCTTTATTGGAAACTATGACGATGTAAATCATTGCTACTTCATCCATTCTCCGATCATTTGTCTTCCAGTTATCATTCTAACATATGTGACTAGACCACCAATGAAAATAAACAGGGCTTCATTGTCTGGGAAATGTTGTTTATTATTACTCGGTTGTATTCTGTGGGTCATTCTCAGGCCAGATGGTCAAACATCCAGTATGTAGAAGGGGAGTTTTTCCCTTTCAATGGAAGAGGCTGATCTATAAATATGGGGCTGCCACTGTTGATTAATAGACGGGGAAATTAAGAACACATTTCAGAGCTAAAAGAACACAAAAAATAAAAATGATACAGCTGGAAAAGGTTGTAAAGCACTGAGGTTCAAGAAAGCAGGTGCATTATTTTACATTTGTCAAGGGTGTTGTGGGTAGTAATTGAGGAAATTCGTTCAAAAATATATTTATTTACTCTGTAAAACGACAGAGAACAAAACCAATTAAATAATGTTACATCTGACAATTAGGAATCATTTGAGATTATGTTTAGCCTTTTATTTACTTATGTGTAAATAAATATGCTTTCCCAATCAGAAAGAAAAACAATATACCTGAATGAACACATCATGTATCACGATCAACTATCTGGAACAAAACTTTTACTAAACCTGAAAGGTATTTGTAAGGAGATTGTGCATGCAGTAGGTCTTTAGGTCATTTCCCTGTCAGAGGAAAGCAGACAGAGCACATGTGCTATCCAGGTGGACAGGGCCTGCATTGCATAGCTTCATTGTTAAATGGTAGTTACATTCACTTTCAAAACAGTGTCTGGAAAACAGGTGCAACCTTTTTCCTCCCACTACACCAAAATATTATCAGTTCAATACAGGGTTGTTGTAAAAGTGTGTCTACATCTCTTAATTATATTTTGAAATCATAAAATCAATCTCTTATTTTTATAACACTTTTTACAACCTTACAGTCTATAACCAGGTTTTGACCTAACAATTGTTCTTGATGCCGAGGCATTACGAAACTAGCATAACTTTTTAAAACAGTTTTAGGTTAAAGCATTCATGGACACTCCCTAAATTCCATAAAAATTATAATTTTGTCATAAAATAAAAGAATTATAACAGATTGTCTTAAACTGCAGCCATTACAGTAAGTAAACAAATCTTTATATTTATTAACAAAAATGTTTATTTACATTAGGGCCATTGCTTCAACTAATGTGTCCCAGCACAAACTGGGTGAGCTCCCCTCCCCCAGGTCAAATATATTGGTTCAACCCTATAGAACGGCTGTATTGTAATTATGTACAATTTACACCCATAGTCATAAGAAATTTATTTCTCAAAAGGAAGTTTCAATGTAAATGTTCTTAATCCTTATGTTTCCATGAATGTTACACCTTCATGCCTCAGAGTCAATGAATCCACCTTTACTATTTTGGCATTAGGCTGCCTAATTTAGTATAGTGGCCTTCTCATTTGATGTATTAGGGTCTTAAACACAACAGAGAATGAATTCACAACTCTGTCCCAGGTGCATGATTCCAGTTCATCATCTGACCATAGCAGAAGTACGTCAAAGTCCATTTAGTCTATGAGTGAAGTGGTTGAACTTTGCACCTGAATGTCCAACATAGTTTGTACCAGTGCGAGACAAAGTAATTTCCCTCTTTTATATGAGGACAGTTTTTCAACCACTCTTGCAGGAGCTGTTAAAAATTTGGGCATTAGGTTCTGGAAATGTCTTTAAAAGTCATTTTGTCATTAAAAGACAGTCCCATAAAATAGAATTAGTTGAGCATGTTCTTTGAAGAATTAAAAAAAGGGCTTGCATACAAAACCAGTCACTGTAAAACATTTTTATTACCTTTCTCCATTGTCTTAATTGTAATTGATAAATGGAATGCCTATGTTTAACTTTTCTGTCCTTTTTATTTTAGTTTATACTGTATTTAGCCTTAAATTTATATCTTAACATTTACAAAACTTATATAACCACGTTTTCTGGTTTATTAATAAACGGTTATTTCTGTTTATATTGCAGTTATCATGTTTATAATTTGTGCATTGTGTACTGAGTGTCTTGTTTCCATCTCTGTAGGAAATGATGTGCTGTATGGAATCTCTCAAGTGGTCAATAACATAGACAGGAGCCTGTGACCTTTGCTATTCCCCTGAATTTTCTTCTCTAAAAGCTTCAGGGTAAACCAGGGGACTTAACATGTCAGGTTAGGGTATGCTTGGTATGATGAGTTTATGTGTGACATACAGGGGAGGAAATGACAAGGCTTTGAACCCTGTGCAACCTTTGCTTAAAATAGAGTTTAAACATTTAAAAGCGTGTCAAGGAGAAAGGCAGCTATGAAACAGCTATGTGCGCATTCGTGTAGATACTGTTGCCCTGATATAAACTCTTTGATTTTTTTTGTAGACTCTAGCAACTCCACGTTTAGTACATTTAGGAAATCGTGTGAAGGGCTCACGGTCGGTCACTCCCCCCGAGTCCTGCGCGCTATGGGCAGACTTGTGCATTCGCGCGTCACCGCAATTTGAGAGTTCCACTCTTAAGATCTTCAGCAAAACGCGCAGCGCATCAGCAGGAATCTGTAGACACTGTATTAACTAAGATTTTAGCAGTATTGTTTTGACTTTTTCCCTTCTTAGGAATACAAACATTTGGAATAATATTGGATTAAGAAGAACCCCGACGAGAAGTAAAGATTTTATGAATGAAAATTTCCTGACTAATGTAGATGATATCACACCATCATCTCTGGAGATGAGATTTTGAGGAGTGCTGTGGACCAAAATCATGTCGGATTGTAGTTGGGGAAATCGTCTGTTAACAAAGATAACATAAGGTTTGCTATTTTTCTTTCAATAATTTAATAAATGTGAGTTCAGTATTGCAGAAGCGCTCCCTGGCTCCCATGTTTTAACTGATTCATTCTTACTAAAAGACTGTAATTTTATCGTGCGCATTTTGTTTGCAGATATTGGCATCTATTAGAAATCACCAGGCATTTGTAAAATGTAATATTTTGCATCTTTCCAACTTTTTCGTTTTTCAACAGTTTAAGGCGATTGCAGCGGTGCAGCTGAAGATGGGTCGCTTTTATGCTCAGGTTTTCGTAATGCTGGTGGTAGGAGCACTGCCGGTAGTGGTACGGTGTTGCCCGCGGCAATGTGCATGCCAGCAGCCCGCAGAGGTGCACTGCACGTTCCGCTCCTTACTTACCGTCCCAAGTGGCGTGCCTAGACAGGTGGAGCGAATGAACTTAGGGTAAGACTGTGCCATGTGGAAAAAAAAGAAATTTTCCTAAACTATAATAGGACTTCAACCTTTAAATAGGACACAAAACTAGATCGTCTGTAAATGTTATGCATGTAGGACATTATAGCAGTTTTAAAACTAGAAGTAAAACTTGACGTTATGACGTTTTGCCACTCATAAGAGGGTTTAAATGTAGGTTAGTGGGAATATTCCTTAACGATGTTCAATGCAGTAATTACTACTTTCCCATGCAATATTATATTGAAACACTCAGGAATGTTGAAATTTCATGACAGATTGTACGGTAAATCTCCACATAAACACCCACCTCTTCTGTACTCAGGTTCAACACTATAAATAAGGTAACACATGCATCTTTTGCTGGGCTAAGAAAACTCGAACTTCTTTTGATGCACGGGAATGATGTGCATCAAATTCCCGATGGAACGTTCCGTGACCTCATATCCCTTCAGGTGATGTCAACATTATTGCTTGCATTTTCCCATTGAGACTGTATTCTTTCTTTACTTAGTTTGTTGTACTGCTGTTTGCTGTGATACTTCATATATTTAAGGCACAACATTTGCAATTAAATAAATAAATAAACTGCAAAATGTCCTGTTATATACCTTTTTTCTTCAGATGCTGAAATTAAGCTATAATAAGCTGAAGATAATTAGAAAGGAAACCCTTATGGGGCTCTGGAGTCTAACTAGACTGCACCTGGATCACAACAGACTTGAGTTTATCCACCCTGATGCATTTCAAGGCCTCACTTCTCTTCGAATACTGCAACTGGAGGGCAACCAACTTCAGCAGCTTCACCCAGCCACTTTTTCCACATTCTCCATTCTAGGACACTTTCCAATGTCCACCCTGAAGCAGTTGTACCTGTCTGATAATATACTGACCACACTGTCACGAAGAATGTTGGCAGGCATGCCTTACCTGGAGAACTTGTTCCTGCATGGGAACCCCTGGACTTGTGACTGTCGCATGAGATGGTTCAAAGAGTGGAATACAAATTCACCAGGTGTTTATAATTGTTGTTAACCTAGATAGAATAGTATGTTCTAAATGAATACAAATTATGTGATTATAATTGTGATTCTATTCAAAATTATAGAGCTGTGTTGGATTACCTAATGACATTAATAATTATAAAAAGCATTCTGAAGGTAAATATATTTATAGGTTGCTGGTTTTAATATCCATTCATTTTTTTAACTGCATTTTCCTTTCTCCAGATGTGTTGAAATGCAAGAAGGACAGAGCCTATCCTGAAGGTCAGCTATGCCCTATGTGTTCCTCTCCAAAACACCTAATGAAGAAACACCTCCAGGATTTAGAGAACCCCACTTGCAATAGCCCGCTTGTCAGCACTCCTAACAGAGCCATTTCCCAGGAGGACACAGAAAGTGATCTCCTGATGACAGATGATTTTCTTCAGCCCCTTGGCAACATTTCCCTGGGCCTGTCTGATGAACATGGGCATCAAGTAGACTTAGACTGCCTTGTCACTGAGCCCAGAGAGCTGACCACCATAGGCTGGAACCATGTTAACCAGTATCAAATATCAGCAAATGTGACTCTAACATTAGATTTGAAGTGTCCCATTGACAGGTCGAGTTATGAGAAGTTGTGGAGATTGATTGCATATTACAGTGATGTTCCAGCCCACCTTCAAAGGGAAATTATGCTAAACAAGGAACCTTACATTAGCTTCAGGTATCGTCAAGATGTTGAAAGGGATGCTCTTTATTATACAGGAGTGAAAGCTAATATAGCAGCTGAGCCACCATGGTTAATGCAGTCATCAATGGACCTCCAGCTGAACAGACTTCAGTCTACAAGTAAAAGTGTTAGACTCATTCTCAGCACCCATCTGACTGAAGTTGTGGAGACTGAATCAATAAGACAACAGAAAAGGGGATGGGTTTTAATTGAGTCCAAAAATGACACTAGAACAATGCAGGCTGCTGTGGTGGGAAGGCCGGTAAAGATGAACTGTGCTATACAAAGCTCAGGTAACCAGTCGGTTAAATGGATGCTCCCTGACGGCTCTACACTGAAAACACCATATAGCAGTGGTGATAACAGACTTTCAGCATCAAGTTCTGGCCTGCTTGAAATCAAATCTGTGGATCATTCTGATTCAGGAGTGTATTATTGTATTGCACAGGTTTCAAATGACCTCAGTGTCCTCCCTCTTCGCCTGACAGTGGAGGAATCATCCAGCCCCCCTCCTGCAGAGGACGGAGTAACAGAGCCAGTTACAACATTTACAGGTGGAACTGTTTCTATTCCATGTGTTGCTACTGGATCCCCTGATGCTGATATACACTGGATTCTTCCTGATGGCAGCATTGTAAACAAGTGGCTAAATGTTTCCAGGATACTTGTGGTTTCAAATGGAAGTCTAATTATTCGACACAGTCAGCTTTCAGACAGTGGATACTATAAGTGTGTAGCAGGAAACCAGCATGGGATGGATACTTTGGTGACTAAAGTGATAATAACAAGGCCACCAGGTATGCTTCCCATAAGGAAGTACTTCAGCAGGCCTCAACCTGCTGAGGGAGTTTCAACCAAAATAAAAGTTCTCATGACTAATGATGTTGAGTCTTCTGGAGATAATGAACCAGAAGAGCTGCTGCAGACAGCCCTTCCTAGGCGTGTGAATTTACCCAGTCGAAGGAGGGTCCCAAATATGGGCAGGGGTGGCCATCCATCCAGGAAATCCTGGAGACGCCCAGTTATTCCAAGGAGAAGAATAGGCACCACAGGATTGGACAGTGTTAATACTGTAGAGTCAAAAAGAAGAAATAATATGTCAAACAACCAAATAGACCCAAAGCGCTGGGCTAGCATTTTGGCAAAAGTTCGCAGTGGTGGAACTAGTCCAAAAACAACTACTCCAAACCCTGTTCAGACCAATACAAACAGAATACAGGAGTCAGAGGCTGCCTACACATCGCAGCCCAAAAATACTAACAATGTTGAAGGACCATCTGTAGGAAGTACAACAACAAAAGTACCAGACGCAATACTGTATGCAATCACAATGTCACATTTGCCTATTCAGACTACTGAGTACAACCTGGATATAAGACCTCTAAATTCTGAGGATCATTCTGAGCATATTATATACCAGATAGCTGCACCTGAATCTGATCCAGATTTTAATGCAAACAAACCTGAATCTGATCCAGATTCAGGTTTGTTTACAGTCAGCACATATATTGCACAACCCACAGTTGGTCCACAGACAAACCGTTTTACTGTCAGAGACTCTGACGCTGAGGTAAGCACTATGTGGAACACAACATCACATGGAACTCATTTACAGGAAAACCAAAGCCACTCACTAGATGGTGGCAGTGTAAATGAAGCAATTCAAAAGGCTGATGGGAAAGATAATGATGATGAATACAGGGTTTTAAAAAGCCTTGAGCATGTGGTAGAAGTTTATCAAGCACGGATTCATCACAGCTTACCATCAACCACAGCAAAGACGTACACTGAACCAAGTGCAGAAACATATGGTGATGCTAACTCGTTTACTGAAATCTTAAGTACAATTAAGCAAGGAACACAGACTCTACAAAAGCACACAACTCAACAGAAACCTAATTTCTCAAAAATCCCACTGCTTACTACTGCGACACCAACCATCAAGCCCACTTCAGGAGATAATAAAGCAACCCACTTTAATTCACATACTTCGTCCTCACGTGCTAGGAACTCATCCAGTTTGCGGAGGAGGACTGGTGGAAGACGTAGAAAGCCTAATAGAATTAGAACAAAGACAAACAGTTTTAAATCATCTGTATATGTCACAAATTTCACCCCACAGCCCACTTCAGCTTCAATTGCTGAGGTCACAAAGGGGTTTTCAGTTGTTACTAAGACAACTGTCTCCTCTCAAACTAAAATAGAAACATCTCTATTGGCCAAAGGTGGAGAAGCCAAGATGAATAGTACTGTTCCATTAACCGACAGCCAAGCACCGTCACCAGGCAAAATGACTCATGAAGAAAACACAGAACCTTTATACAGTGGCAGGAATCACAAAACTCATCAATCCTTACCCCAAGAAAGAATGTCTTTAACAAAGGATAGACAGTCAGCTGATGCAGCTCAAAAGCCCAAAAGCACCACAACAGTTCCAATGTTTCCATCAACATCCATTAGTTTTGGAAAAGAAGAAAAAACAAGTCTGCAAGAAGAAAATACTACTTCGTCTCCTCTTATTCGAAATTCTACATTTAACGCAGACATTCATGAGTCGTTTACAAGCTCCCTTAGCCCTGCAGCTAAAGCTTTTCAAGAGACACAACAGGAAAGTATTACAGAAGACTTCAACTTGAGCCCAACATCAGACCACTCCCTTGAGAGCTCTTATACACAACCAGAAGAGATACCAGGTGCAAGTCCAGACAAAACAAACAACCAATATAAACTTGCAGAAACTGAAAATGTGTTGTCATCCGAAGAACTTTTAAGAACAGTTACACTGGGGCCATTGTTTTCATCTTCTCCAAGCACTCAGAATGAAACCATCAAATATCATGCAGAAATTCCAGATGGTTCAGTGACAGCAGGCATTTTTGAGGGGACTCAGAGTTCACAGGTTCCCACAGACCAGCCTCAAAGCTCTCCCGCATCAGTGGTTGCCATTACAAATCCAAGCAGGGTTACAGTTGGTATCATTCAAAGAGAAGATTCAGTTTTATCAATAAATCCTTGGGGACCATCAGAAAATGTTAATGTGTCACCAATTATTGCAGAAACTATGCATACCACAACAACACCTACAACAGCTACAACAGCACCTATAAAGCCTCCTACAGTACATACACATATACGTTACCCAAATAAACCCACTGAAAGCACAGCAGATGAACTAGACAATGCAAATCAAATCCCTGACAGTCACAAGGAAAGATTTGTAACCCCAGACCAGGAAACCATTCATAATGTAGAACCTAGCAAAACATTCAATAGAACAACAACTCCAGTAACTCAATTACCTCAGCAATTAGCAAGTGTCTCTGTAGACACAAATTCAAAAGAATTAGAGGTAAGCATCCTCAAAAAGACCACTACACAAGAACCCACAACTCCACAACAATCTTCAACAATATTCTCACAACTGCAAAAATTTCCTGGGAGGCCAGGTTTTCAAACTGGAGGCAGAATTTCAATACGTTACACCACATCAAGACCAACAGTAGTGCCTGAGGGTAGAGGTAGACCTCATATCATCAGCACAGACATTAGCTCTGTAACAGCACAGGCTGAGACTGATGCTTATTTACCCTGTGTAGCTGTGGGGAAGCCCAGTCCTTTCCTTTCCTGGACTAAAGTTTCCACAGGTAAGTGGTTTAAACATCATTTCTTTTAAAATAACACTTGAAGTTATGCTATCATTTTGTATTTATGAAAACATTTTTCATCTTCTTTCATCATTTATTTAATAATTATTTAATGATATCTTGTGATTAAACTTGAAACGTTTTATTTTTGTAATGTATTTAATATTTCGAAATACACAATTTGTTGTATTTGTTATAAAGTCATATTTAATATATACTGTTAATAAGTTGATTTGTCTTTTGATAGCATAATTTTGCAATGTAAAAATGTGTTTTTGCACTTTTCTTGCAGGAGCTAGTATTGTACAGAACACTAGGGTCCAAAGATTCGAGGTTCACTCCAATGGCACACTTGTAATCCATAATGTACTTCCTCTGGACCGAGGCCAGTACCTCTGCAGTGTCCAAAACCAGTATGGAGAAGATAGGATGGTGGTTAATTTAATTGTTCTAGCTGAACACCCCAGAGTCCTGCATCCTCGCTACAGAGAGAACACAGCATACCTTGGAGAAACTATAGAGCTTGAGTGTCAGTCCCAAGGCCATCCTCAGCCTCGGATCACCTGGGTTCTACCTGACAGAACAATGATAAATTTTGGTGGGCCTACTCGTGATATGTCTGATCAAAGGGTCTCAGTCTCACCTAATGGCACACTTTACATTAAATCTGCCAGTCAAACAGATCGAGGAATTTATAAATGCATTTCTAGCAATGCAGCTGGTGCTGATACCACATCTGTTCGTCTGACTGTTGCTGCTTTGCCACCCATCATTCAACAGCCAAGGCATGAGAATGTCACTCTTTCAGAAGGAAACACGGCCTACTTGAATTGCACTGCTAGGGGTGCCCCTCCCCCTTCCATTGGCTGGACCACCCCTGATGGCATGCAACTTCGTCCCTCACAGTTCATTAATGGACGTAACTCGTTTGTCTTCCCGAATGGAACACTGCATGTTCGCAGTCTTGTTGCGACAGATTCAGGGAGGTACGAATGTTCTGTCACCAACATAGTTGGCACTGCCCAGAGGACCATTATTTTGACTGTAAGGAAGCCTATAATATCCTCCAGGGCCAGCATTACATTCTCATCGTCTCAAAAAACAGATGTGGTCTATGGAAGCAGGTTGCACCTGGACTGTATTGCATCAGGAAACCCAGAACCCAGAATCATCTGGAGGACTCCATCTAAAAAACTTGTGGATGCTCACTACAGGTAATATAAACACTTCACTGAGGCACATATCCTTTTCCGAAAGGCACATACTGGATTTACATATGGAACACTTGGAAGAAATGCGGACATACCTACTCTCTCTTTTTCTGCATGTCTCTGATTACTTACAGCATGTGTTTAGATGCTGAGTTTCATACGCAATGATATCAATGATATCGAATAAATGAATTAATGATACTTATCATTGATTTGTTCAACCCCCTATGGTTTTCTCTGATCTTTTGAACCAAAAGAAAAGAACCAAAAGAATTTTAAATACTGTTGACTTTGTTTTTGTCCTTATAAATGGCAGTAGATTGTGCCTGACTCTTCTCAGTTTTCAAAAAGACGACTGCTTCATAAAAAAAAAATGTAATGTGTGCCATATTTAAGTTTTCTGAAGGCATACAAATAGGTTTGGTTTTGTCATTTCTCTGCATTGCGTAGTAACAATGCCAACAACAGTAGCAAACATAGTTCAGAAATCTCTCTTTTAAACAAAGACAACTGTTTTTTTTTACTTTGTTTTGGTTCAGATGAACAAAGAAACCACAAGGGGTTGGAACATTGGGGTATAAGTAAATAATGACAAAATTTTCATTTTTGGGTGATATATCCTTTTAAAGTGGCATTCATCTGGAAATTTGAATTTAAAAGCTTTTGTTGATAACACTTTACATTTTAAATAATTATATTAGCCATAACAATGTCTAATTATAAAACGTTTATTTGACAAGCAAAATGACAAAAGACATTAAGTTTTGTATTCTGAAATTGTGGCTGCATAGTAATATTTATGTTTTATTTTGTAGTTATGACCCAAGGATCAAAGTTTCCACCAATGGAACAATATCAATCGTCTCTGTAACCGAGAAGGATGATGGTGAATATCTCTGTGTTGCCCGCAACAAAATCGGTGATGATTTTGTGGCATTTAAGGTCAGTGTTCTGACAAAACCTGCCAAAATTGAGCAAAAGACTGAGGCTGATAGAAAGGTAATGTATGGAAGTCACCTAAAGGTTGACTGTGTGGCCTCTGGATTACCCGACCCCAAAATCCAGTGGGCATTGCCTGATGGTACCATGATCAACAGTATCACAAAGTATGAACGTAACATTGGGAGTCGAATTCGCAGATATGTTGTCTTTGACAATGGAACCCTCTTTTTCAATGAAGTTGAAATGCATGAAGAGGGCGACTATACTTGTTATGCTGAGAACCAGGTTGGAAAAGATGAGATGAAAGTGCATGTCAAAGTAGTTGCAGATGTTCCTGTGATTGAGAATAAGACACATGATGTTATCAGGGTTCTCTATGGAGAATCTGTTTTGCTCAGTTGCAGTGCCAAAGGTGAACCAGCACCTCTTATATTATGGTTCTCACCCACTAACAGAGCCATCACTTCAACATCAGACAAGTATATTATACACAACAATGGAACTCTAGTCATTCAGAAAGTTCAGCGATTTGATGGTGGGAACTATGTATGTCTGGCACGGAACAAGGCAGGTCAGGATCGCAAAGTAACAAGAATAGAAATCCTTGTCTCTCCTCCTGCTATTAATGGTCTTAGAGGCACAGCAAACTCATTGAGAGTTTCTAGTGTAAGAGATCAACGAAAATTGATTGATTGTGAGACCACTGGTACCCCTGTTCCACGTATCATGTGGGTTCTTCCAGAGAACGTGGTACTCCCCACACCATATTATGGCAGTCGAATGACAGTACATCGCAATGGCACATTGGATATCCGCTCAGTAAGAATGGCAGATTCAGGCCAGTTAGTCTGCATAGCTCGTAATGAGGGAGGTGAAACAAGGCTTGTTGTTCATCTTGATGTAACAGACACTTTAGAAAAGCCAACACTTAAAAGTCCCAAAATGGAGTCACTCTTATTGACAGTGGGCAGGACCATTAACCTAAACTGTTCAGTTCAAGGCTCCCCAGCCCCACAGGTAACTTGGATCCTTCCAAATGGCTCCCCATTAATGAGTGGTGCAATATTAAATAAATTTCTTCACAAGTCTGATGGAACTTTGGTGATCAGTAACCCTGCTGTCTCAGAAGCTGGAACATATCGTTGTTTGGGACGCAACCCTGGTGGACTCATTGAGAGAACTGTTGAACTAATGCCAGGACAAAAGCCAGAGATCAATACCAGGTATAACTCACCTGTTAGCATCATTAATGGGGAGAGTTTGCAGCTGCACTGCCTGTCAAACACCAACTCCGCCCGTCTGACCTGGGCCCTTCCGAGTGGGATGGTCTTAAATCGCCCTCAAAAAGCAGGTCGTTATGCCATTCTTCCCAATGGAACTCTCTCCATCCAACAAGCCTCTGTCCATGACAGGGGCTCATACACCTGCAGGGCCTCGAATGAATATGGAAGTTCTCTGCTAACTGTCCCAGTCATCATCATTGCATATGCACCCCGTATCACTAGTGGCCCGGCTCCTACCACCTATGCCAGAAGAGGAGTGGCAGTACAACTCAACTGTGGAGCCACAGGTATCCCTAAAGCAGAGGTGGCATGGGAGACCCCAGATAGGACGCGGCTTGTTGTCGGCTCTCAAGCCCGTCTGTTTGGGAACAAGTACCTTCATTCTCAGGGCTCTTTAATCATCCAGAATCCCACAACCAGAGATGCTGGATTCTACAGATGCACAGCCAGAAATGTGATAGGGGTCGACTCAAAAGGTACATACCTTCATGTGTACTAAGTAAGGGGTGACATTTCCTCTCCATATGCCCAAGGAACTGCGATGTTGAGCTGTTACACAGCTTGATAGCTACAGAATTTATCATTCTATATAATGTAATCAACCTACTGATATTACGAGGCATCTTTCTATTTTTACTGTTTGACAATGACAGTTTATGTCTAAATGTATAGATAAGATATATATTTGTAGCCATGAAGAAACATCTAAATCACATTTTCAAACTTTATGGCAGCCTGCAATTTTCAGGGATATAATTATTGTAATCATACATAAAAAAATAAAACACTTAAATTTAACAAGAGAAGCATTTTCATTTAGCATATTTTGAGACTTCATTGTTAAATTACTCAGAATCTGTTATGGCTATTGAAGTGCGTTTTTTTTTCCAATATTACAGTCACAGATTTCCATTCAAGTTCTTTAGAATTCCAAGAAAGTCAGGTACAATGTTGTCTGTAATAGCTTTATGATATGATTTGCATATTTCCATAGATTGGTTTTGGCTCATTTCCATGTAACATAAATTATTTGTTTTTTAAAGACTAATGTATTTCTATTTTGCATATTTTTAATAAAGAGGACTTTTAAAAAAAAGTTTCAAATGACCCCAACTCACACCAGGAAACTTATGAGCAGTTAAATGACAGTCACAACACGATGCCTCTATTGCTGTTGAATACACCAGAAACATAAAACATGAGTCAGACATCTCACACATGCAAGGTCTTTGGACTATTAAGACTAATAAGGAACAATATCCTTCGGTGGTATTGAGAAGTGAGTTAGAAATCAAGAGCAAATGTTTTGTCCAGAAACTGCCTGAAAGAGAGTATTCTCTTTGGGATTCATTACCGTGTCATGAAAACATGCCTCAGAGTAATAAAACATCATGATTTGAATGTGATGAATTCTTTTTAGTTTCTATATTTACAGTTTGACCTGATCCCCAATCATGATTTGGGTAAAAATCTCAGAACTCATATGCTACATATGGTGAGCTAATCAATTAGGGTAAATAAAAGCAGAAACATTTATTTGAGGTGTATGACTCAATATTAACTTCCTGTAGCTATATTGTATATATTTCCATGTTATTAGCCTTATGATTGAAGTGCACAATTTTATAGTAAGAAAAAGATATGAGTAACCTCAGGACTTTTTGACCCAATGGCCTCATTGTGGCTGATAAATATTTTGCTACAAAATCAGAGCTCTAATAAAGGCAGTAATCTTGAGCGCCATCTTGTCTTCCCTGATTGTGATGAGGCAGTCAGGAAATTACTGAATATCCTCAATATTTGAACCTGGTCTCTAGCTGTCTAGGTGGGAGAACATTAGTGCTGAGACTAAAAATAAGTAAATTAGCATCAATTATAGATGAATAACTAATAGGCTTCAGTTATGTCTGTATTTGGTGAGTTTGGCCAGAAGCTTAAATTACAAAATTTCTGACCACAGCAGATGTGTCCCAACAACATGGAGCCACTTAAAATTCTGAAAAGTCTCATTTGATTTAATTCCTTTCTTTGTTGTTTGGAGAGAAATGTCTAAAATATGAGCATAAAAGGGAAAATATGAGAAAGAAGAAACATGAAGAGTCTCTTCTTTTAAAATAGTTTTCAGAAAACATCTTGTATTGACATTGTTTACTTCAATTTTTATGGTGCACAGCTATGTACCAGACCATGTCACACAGTGCATGTGTGTAGTGTAGCGGAGCAAGAACAGCTTGACAAATCTCTCAGAAAAGGGAATAATTACATTCACAACATTACATCCATACAACACAACATCTGTACAAATAAAATGACAAACTGGTCAAATGGAATGAGAATATGGATGTGAAAATCAAGTACATAGTCAAATAATTATTGCTACACATGGCATTGTAAGATAATGATGTCTAAATATACTAAAATAAACTACAGAACAGTGTAAGACCAAGATAAGTTCAAATTCGACTTTGAGTTCTGTTTAGAAAATCTCTCTGGCTAAAAATATATATACAGTAAATATATATATTAATACATAATTGTAGTACATAGTATGAATACATATACAAACTAACGTTTACTATTCTAATTACAAATGTTATCTTTTAATCATACACACAGTCTAAACAGCAGACTAGATTTACATTTCAAAAATATTTGACAAATGAATCTTGAATCTAATCTGTTAAATCTAATAAATGTACTAATAAATTAGATTTCATAATAAGTCAGACAGAATAACTGTCAGTTTATACGAAGTGACTTACCAGATCAAAATCAGATCTTAATTTCTGCTCAGTTTAAAACATTAATTAAAAGAGAGATGCAGGGCATCCCATTAAATTACCTCAAAATGCTGCGGCTGGCACTTATGAAAGTGTTTAGTTCACTTACAGCACAAGATCAAATGAAACATGCTCTGTAATTGACTGAGCAACATAAGCATAAATAGTTCATAACTTCAAAGAGCTGTCATATTAACAGGACAGGGCCACAGGGTAATAAATGACTCCAGTGCTGAAACATATTTAAATATTTAAGTGTTTAAAAATTCATTTCCATCATACTGGCCAAAGAGAGTTCAAGGGAACATATTTTATTTTTATATAAAATTATTTAGAAATTTATTTTTATGTACCATGAAAGCTATCAATTTTTATAAATAGATAGATATAAAAATAGATAGATAGATAGAGAGAGAGAGAGAGAGAGAGAGAGAGAGAGAGAGTTTTCCTAGTTGTGGAAAAAGCTTCTACAGGCTGTAAAAAATAAGAGTTTAGGGTAAACAGTTTTTTGGGAAAACAAACCCAAAAAAGTTCTTAAATGGTTTTGCTGCAAAGACCATTTCCATTTTAGCACCTTCTTAAGAGTGTAATGTGCTTTACACAAAACGTTTTGCCTCAGGCTGTTACATGCTGTCACTGCAGTTTATGGAAATTGTGGGGCTTGCACCAGAGACGTTTTAAGTGTTCACAGCTTGACCTCTAGTGGGGAACGATGGCAATTTTATTGCAGAGAATTCAAAGCAAGGAGTGTAATAGACTATTGTTTGTCGCAATAGTTTCTCATCTTGGTCCTGTACAATTTGTATTTTGGTCCTGTACATTTATAAACAACAGTTAACTTTATAAAGCTAATGCTAGCTATGTAAATATATAAAAAGCTAATGAGGAGAAGAGGTGAATCACAAAATGTGCAGTGCTGTAGTTTTCCAGGACCAGGATTAAAAATATTGGTTTGTTGCATTTCTGTGGCTCTGGGAGATTTGTAAATATCAGCACAAATCTCTGATTAAAAAAATACCAAAAAATGACTCATTTAGTCATTTAGTGTAATTTTATTAGTGTAATTTTATGCAATTTATTGATTCATATATCATCAATATTTTCATTAATATTATATTAATATGTAGATTTATTCAGAGTTAAGGCTTTGATAGTACTGCTTTAATACAACATAGAAGAGGCTAAATTACTGTACACAGGTAGCATCACTGCAAACTCATAACAGAGAAACCAGATATATGGTTACATTTAATACTTCTAATACATTTATATCAGACATTATTTTGCTAGTTGTTGCTGTAAATGTACAAAGGCCTATACACCCTCCTGTCCTAGAGGACCACTGCCTACTAGAGTTCTAAACTAGAGAACTAAACCACTAGAGTTTAGTTCCAACCCTATTCAAATACTCCTGGCTCTAATTTTCAAGTAATCCTGAACAGCTTAATGAGGTTGTTCATAGTGTTTGATCAGGGTTGGATCTGAACTCTGGATTTGGAGTTAAATAGTGCTTGTTTACATATAACTGTTTACAGAGGTAAACAGTTATATGAGCTGAAATATAACAGTTGGGTCGATGAATGACAAAGTAGAAACTGTTGTGTGTTTTGTGTGCGAAGTAGAATTGTGTGTTTACTCACAGAAACAAAATACACAATTATTCAAGGAACTGGTCAAGTATCTTCTTGATGCTGTCAATGGTATCTTTGCCTATGTAATCAATATGACCTTCTTTCCAGATGCTCCAGGATTTCTGCTCCTGTTTCTGCTGAGATCTATACAGTAAAATCAAACTTCAGTTATTTCAGTGACATTATTATTATAATAATCAATAATATGTAGATTTATGCTGGTGGGTGTGGGTACTTTGTGATCCTAGATGATGAACTTCAAGGTTCAAGTCTAAAACCTGCTATGGTGTTACCATTAGATGGCAGTATATATGCTCAAATTTAAACAAAAAAGAACCAGCAGACTCCACCTAGTTGACACAGTGACATTTGTGACATATTTTTCAAAATTTTGACCAGAGCACAGATAGACTGCTCAGGTAGTGCACAAATAAGTTATATCTCTAAAATTTACAGAAATAAACATCAGCAAGATTTATACCATATAGCTGTCTCCCATAAAAAAAAATACAAAAATTAAGAAATAAAAAAAAATGTTTTAGCTTCTCCAGTGGTTGACAAAACCTTCAGCCACCTCTAGGCCTGTGTTTTCAGTTTTATGCAGAGATAGAGTTTCTCTAAAGAGTATTTATTTAAAAATAAACGTTTTACTTAAGTTGTTACTTAAAGAAAAATCATTCTAAAAAAATGCAAAATAGAAGCACTTAAAGTGCATTCAGTGTATGTAAACTGATCTTCTAACCTTCTATGTGTTTTTGAAATCATCCAGACTGGTTTCTTGCTGTCTTTGTGGTGAGTCACTGTTGCTGGGTGTTTTCTTTCTAAACGCCCAGAGGGTGCAATAGTTTTAAAGACACGGTGGAGTTGACTCAGAGAGAGAAAGTCACTGTTCACATATGCTACAACAATTCTGCTTTGAATTCTTATTAAAGCAGAGTGGGGACAGGAAAACAAACTGTCTACCGCTTCCTCATGCTTTTCCGATGAGCTGATGACCCATGTGTTCAGATCTGGGGGAGGTTGAGAGGGTGATGTCTCACTGTGAGATGAGCTGATGGTCGGTGTGTCCAGAGTCAGATCTAGAGCAAGTTAAGAGGGTGATATCTCCCTGTGATGGGCTTCAGTGCTACTTTTTTGACTTTGTGATGGAGTATAAAGTGTCTCTGGGGAGCCAAGCGCGCCGCTGACTGCAAAGCAGGAGAAAGAACAGAGATTATTGACACAGATGATCTGAATGTGGATTAGGAATAACTTGAAGTACACAGTTTTGTTGTATGAATGCATAGGATTGTCAAGCAACTTCAGATTTGTTTACAGACTCAATACCTTAAACACACCTTTTCAAATATTATGCCAATGTCATTTAAATACAACAATTATGTTAATTGTAATTTAGGTTCCAAAATAGGTTCCAAACTATTGTTTTCAATAACTTGTCAAGAACAGCCGAAGCCTGTCACAAACACTATGTGAATAAAGGTATAACATTAGATGTATGACATAAAAACCTTTAAAAAGTGTCTAAGTGTCTTGGTAGACACTTAGAATACAATAACATAGAATACAGTGTCTTACACGACAATCTAAATACAACAATCATCCAAAATGTGTTTAACTGCTCCTTTAGAGCAAAGTGTTACTCACAATAGTGTCTACATGCAGAAACACACACTTGCTGTACTGTGAAAGTATCCAACAGTGGAGTTTTGTGAAGGTGACTTCCGGTTCAGGACGTCCCAGCCAGGAAAGATGAGCCTTATCTCTATTGTCCAAAACATCTACCATGACTTCATAAAACATCCTCCAAGGGCAACTTGGGCAAATTCATGAAAATTGATGAGGCAGAAATAATAAGGACCATCCAAGATAGATGTTAAGCGATATAATAAAGATTAATGTTGCCTTATTTTCTCCATTCTTACAATGTGTAGCCCTTTTGAAAGTCATTATAATGTAAAGAAGTCTAATCACTCATTATTATGTATTTCAGAGCTTATCTCAACTTGTTGTTATTAATGTTAGATTATTTAGCCCTAGGAAGAAAGTTTCCCTCTTACCTTGCATCCTTGGTGGCATCACCACCAATTCCTTTGATGTTCCATCTCTGTGTAGGCTTCTGCCTGCCAGTAAACACCCCATGCTGTGGGGCATCTGTGGTGGCCAGAGTCACAAACACCTAAGTAAAAGAGAGTTAGAAACAGATAGAACACAAATATAAAAGCATTTAATCTTAAATGTTTAAAAGCTCTACAGTTTGTTGACAAATTTAGACTTCGATTTTACTTCTTAGTTTCTTTACATTTTGCATAACTCCATATTTCTTTTATGGCTTCTATTTACTATTACTCTAAAATATTGAAAAAGTTGATGCGAGTTGGTGTGTCCAGAATTGTAGTTGTCAATGGCAGCATGTATCATATGCATTGTTACAAGGTGCATTAAAAAAACAACACACTCAAGTCAAAGCCCACTAGGGCACACATTGAAGTCATTGACCCACCATACTCACCCACCAACATGAGCTAGTTTCTAATATACACAAAATATACACAAGGTGGCGCTAATTGTCTTTCTAAACAGAGACAGATGTAACCAGACACTGAATAGTACGCCAAGTGATTGTATACTTGTATACTAAAAGAATTAGAGGGTTGGCATGCACCAAGTGTGCTTACTATAGTAACACGGCATCTGAAAAAATCATGTTTAACAATTGTGGCATTATTCTGGTATAACGGTTATGTTCATCTGCATTAGGTACACACGACCAGATTTCCTACTCACTTAAGAAATTCAGAGAGCCATAAATACAGCTTTATTTTTTTCAGTTGTTTGACTTGGTCTTTTAGACATACGCGCACAGCAACAGAGAGTCAACCTACCTGCCATTCGGTAGAAATCCTTTCAAAGACAACGGGAACAAGTGCAATACAATATTAAGCAATTTTTTAAAAACTAAACGGTCGATTAAGCAACTTTTACGACTAGATCTCTATAAACTTTGATCTATGGCTTTGATCCAAAACTGAGAAGCGAAGAAATCTTTGATGTAATGGTCACACGACGGGGGTCATTCAACCCCCTTACTACTGTACGACTGGACCCAGATCGTGCACACAACTGAGGCCATAAACCTTATAAGATTATAACACCAACAAATAAAGAAAAACAAGTTCTATATGATGACTAATAAAATAATCAACAACATGTTTCCAAATGGCTTTATTTTGTAGAGAAACAAAGCAAATTAAAACCACTCAAAACTGAGAAACAACAGCACAAGTGAAATATTAATAAAACTTAAACCTATAATAACTACAAATTTTAGAATAAAGTTAGTGAATTTGTTCATACTCTGTAGGCAGCTACAATTTATGACACGCGTGCTTGACGTAACTGACCAGCCTGAAACATGACCAGATTTTATGTCACCAATATTTACAACAACAAAAGAAGGGTCTTTTACTTTAAAATCATGTCATTCCATTTTAAATAAATTAAAAGGTTGCTTAAAGCAGTCAGTTAGCAGCCCATGCTCATACCGTGTTATTAAATTCAGCTGACTTGTACCAAAACCAAATTCTTAACTGCTTACCACCACCATCTTCTTCTGTATATTTGGGAAAGAATAGAGTCTCCAATAGAGATTAGGCAGAGTAATTTTTGACTGCTGTAATGTACATGTGCTGTAATCTAACCCATAGTTAACACGTTTTCAACTTGACTAATAAAAAAAGAACACAATCAGAACTAATGTAGGCACCCTTCAAAAATTGTACATAATTTGTGCTTTACAATAGTAAGTGCATTGTGGAACTGTACTAAATAGTAACAATTTCCTAAACCTAAAGTGCTGTATATTACATTTGCACTAGTTAGGGAACACTAAAATGGACTTATTCTTCTGCTTCCTCTAAAATGTAATCTATAAACAAACTTCCAATACAGAAAAATACATTCTTAAATACAGATGATACAATTTAGATAATCAGATTTAAAAAAAACCAAACACACACACACACACGGATTGTGAACACTTTAAAGTTAATCTATCTCTGCTTCCCCATAGGGATAGACTCTCCATAGTTCATGCTGAAGGTGCATATTTTGTCATTTGGCAGATCTGACACCAATTAGGATGAACGGAGTAGGTTGCTAAAAACTTTGGGAGAGAAAATAGTAATGTTAGGTACTAGGTAATACATATTCTTGCAAAATGTTAAACAAATAAAGTTAACTTGTCCCAATTGTTTGTTTTAACACTAAACACTACATAAATACGTACAATTGTTTATGGTATTTGTGAGCAGATCAAACTTATAAACCAAGAGTTCATATTAGCTTTACATTAATAATCATAATCTTTATAAAAAATAATCTATATGAAAGATCCTGTTTGTTTTATAATGCTGAATTTAAATGCTTACTTTGATTATCAGAAGCAGTCCCACGTTGGTTTTTGCCACTCTCTGGGTCTTGCCCTGTATGGAAAGTACATTAAAGCTTACATCATGAAATAATTCTGTTTATTCTTCAACATACTTTTATTTATAAATGCAACTAATTTTACAACCTAACGTCACTAACTTCTGGACGATATAGTGCTAATTTTGTTATTAACTTTAATGTGGTTTTAAAAAACTCGACTCTGGTGGGACTCGAACCCACAACCTTTGAATCACTTCTCCAAGTGTAGCTTAGAAGTCCAATGCGCTATCCATTGCGCCACAGAGCCACCTGTTGAGGCCTCAAGGGCTTTGATAATACAAGCAAGCGGTTACGCTGGCTGACACATTCTGCCCAACCCCCACTTCCTCCACAACAGATGCAGAGTTGGCTAAGCTGGTTTAAAATAAATAGTGTACTGTTACTGCTACATACAGATGTTTTTAATTAAATAGTTTTAAATAAACATTGTTTCTTTGCAAAGCTTTAAAAATATTATCTTCCCTCTGAAGTCCAAACCACTTAACCAAGTGAACAATGTTAACAAATCAAAACCAAGCTAGTACTTATACAAGTCTTTCACCAAAAAGTGCCACACTCACCTCCTTGTACTTTGAAACATAGTTTCTTTTTCTGATACGCAATGTAACCCGAGGCGGCACCAAGAAGAGCAACACCCACAGAACTGATGATGGCAGCGAGGGTTCCTCCTAAGTTAAAGGAACAGAACACAACAGAAAAAGACAAATACAATTTAACAATACAAACTTAAATGTTTCCTCAGCTGGATTAGGGCTGGCAGACACATTACAGTAACTTGTGGAATAAAATGAGAATTTCACGGAAGTAAAACAGCTGTAACAGATTTTTGTTTCTGCCACCAGGGGGTGAAATAGGAATTTCCCATTCTTGCCAGAAACATACCCTGAGACCCTGCATGCACCATAAACATTGCACTTTCAAATATTTATTGCCATTATGCAATAATAAATGTAATCACTTTGTAAACACTTTACAGTGTTTGCTGTGCCATAAGACCTGTGACCATAAGACAATGGCTCCCTTTTAAGCCAATGTACACAATAAGGACCCATTCCAACTGGATTCAGACTGACAGCCACATTTATTTAAACTGCATTTCCAAGTCAGAGGTTGAGTCATAAGTGACAGTTCACAGAATTTCAGACCCATAAGACCTCTATTTATCTTCTAAACACAAATTAAGATGACAGATGATAATGTTCTGACAGAACTTTAATGACAGAATTTTCATTTTTCAGTTAACCATTTAGTTGCTAGAGCCCAACATTATAAAACACACGTGATGATCTGTATTAAGTTGCCATTGCTCTGTTTCACACCGGACGCAAGCAATGCTTAGAGTACACTGCATTATTTCCTCCTCTTGTTACATACAGATAAAAAGCCCATCACGCTTTATATGATTTCTGAGTGAAGCAGTCAACCAGTGCAGTAGAGAATGATCTCCAGTTAATGTCTAAAACAGGCATAATATTGCACCTGTTTGGTGTGAAGTTTGACTGTGCATACCTGAGTTGAGAGTCCAGTGGTGGAATCGACATAACCCCTATATTAAGGACTAAAAAAACAGGACTGACAGTACTATATGCTTTCTTCAGAAAATTTATCCAAGTACTTGCAAATGGAACCATGTATGCTCACACACAAAAGAAAGAAACTTAAGTACATATTCACATTAAGGTCAATAAATTTAAAGTATGGGAAATTATTTCCTGTAATAAGCCACAGTCTTGTGCTGTGTAAACTTAGTGGGCGTTTCCTGTATACGCCCATGCTTTCTTTTGTTTATGTAACCATGCATACAGGAGCTTCTTTAAGCTCTTAAATAAATGCTAGCAAACATTCTAAACAAACCACTGAACGTTAGGCTTCCTAAAGCAGTTTCGGAGCAATGTAGCCTTTCTTACACAGCTCTATAAAACCAGAATAAGAAACTCCAAATTACATGCCAACTGAGAGATGTCGCTTTTCCCTCACACAAGCACAACAGATTTCTGAAGTGCTATAGTAATGAACACCCAATAAGATTTGCATGACAATTAACAGCTCAAGTCATACCAATTGGGTGTGACAGAGACATGAACCAAGCAGAAAAAAATTCTCATTTCACTTTATTTAAAGGCGGCAAAGACACAAAAAGTAGCTTTCTTAATTTAAATATGAACAGGAAAAAAAAATCCATTTTTGTGGAAGATGAAAG